>CM014080.1:25627890-25930887 GCA_004119915.2 Collichthys lucidus | reverse complement strand
AGTGTAAAGCTTCCTGTATGTGAGGATATGTTAGTTCTCACCTCTCCCACCAACATTTCATAGATGAGGACTCCCAGCCCCCACCAGTCTACCGCCCTGGTGTAAGATGTATCTGTCAGGACCTCTGGGGCCAAAAACTCTGGCGTCCCACAGAAAGTGCTGGTCCGGTCTCCGAAGCCCATTCCTGCAGACAGAGGCAATCATTTGTGAAAGCTTTTAGGAAAATTAGTGCAGCAGACCGACTGGACTGGTTGTAACAAGGAAAATAAAATGAGACCATCTGTCAGTAACAGTAGCTACCTTCTTTACACAGTCCAAAGTCAGCGATCTTAACATAACCATCGGTGTCGAGCAGCAGGTTGTCAAGCTTGAGGTCTCTGGAAGGGAGGGAAGGTAAAAAGATGGAGGTGAGAATCTCTTTGTAGCAAGTCCAGCTCAGGGTACACAAGGAAATACAAGACTAAGAACTACAACCATGCTAGCTGCCCTGTGAGACTGTAATAAGCCACAGCAATGCTAACCTGCTACTGTCAAATATCAGGTTTACCATGGCTGCAGTCGAATATTATAAAATATAAATTGCATCCTACATCCCTTTCCTAGACCTCGATGAAAACATGATAAGGTCAAGGAAAGATGTAAAGGAGAATTCATAAGGACTTATACAAGGCTTTTTTGAAAGACACGGATGATAAGTGCAGTACAGACAGTACAGACAAATGGAAACTGAATCAGATGTTAATTCAAAGGCATTTAGGAAGCTTCAGGCCTCAAAATCTGGTCTTTTTTCACAAAATTAGCATTAAGTTAAGTAGAGGTGTTAGAGCTTCTTCATCAGACACCGTTGGACTGAACTCATATAGAACATCTTTTGCACAGATTTGAACTGACGTGTTATTTTTGTGAAGAAGCAGGTTTGTGTGGGTTCCACTCACCTGTACACAATCTTATGGTCGTGGAGGAACTGAAGTCCAAGAACTACACAGGCTGCATAAAACCTGAAGTCAAACCAAAGAAACATTGTTACCATCCTGCAATGAAAGGGAATAAAATGTAAATATCATAAGGACTACTACTGCTGCTTCTGTAAATACATATATTTAATGTTGAAGTTGTAGGCTTCTGGTGTTGGTCATGTTTACTGAAAATGACAGTGACCAACAATTTGTCAGATGGACTGGAAACCATGAGAATTTTAGGGGTTCCTGATTTTACTTCCTGAAAGGTCCTGCACACTCACTGTAAACCCACACAGTTGATTAGACCTCCTCTCTGGACTGTGTGGGCGTGTGCAGACTGAGCTTGACTGAGATCTCCCTCACTCTCCTATTGGCTTAACGCGACAAAAATATCAGCAACTTTTTCACTGCAGACATTTTGGTAAATGTGCTATATATTTCTGACCACTCAAAGTGATTTTACTCTACACATCACATTCATACACACACACACAGCACTGGCTGCCATGGGTCTTCTGAAGTGAACTATTTCACACACCGATGGCGCAGTCTTCAGGAGGAATTTGGGCTTTAGTATTTTTCCCCAAGGACACTTTAACATGCAGAAGGGAGGAGCTACATCAATGATGGCTACATTATATGGGAGATTCTAGTATTGTGAACGCTGGTTCACTGGAATAGCTTGCTGAGACACTTAATAGAAGTCAGCCAGTGTTAATATTATTCTTTCTGTGTTTCCACAAGTCTAAACGTCTGCTGTAAAAAAGGTTTATTTGCTTGAGTAAGGAATTTCTGTATAGCCAGTATGGACAGACAAACAACAGTGCTTTTAATTGTACACCTGGACATGCAAGTATTGTTAAGATGTGGACTTCTCCTTTAACTACTGCCTCAAAAAAAAAGATGATAATAGTAGGTAAGTATAACTACATAAAATCTGCATTTATTAGAAGTAGTTTCTCAAGATTACTCATTTCTGCCACTGTCAGGACTTTACAGACTTGTGTGGGAATCTTTATCTGTGGGAATGTGTGGAAATTGTTTTTACAGACTCCTATAATACAAAAAAACACCTCTCCTTAGCATTTTCTCTGTCTCAAACACACATGTAGACGTTACATACACGGCTCGTGGCTCTGTGAAGACGTCTGTGTGGATGTGCATCATCAGGTCGCCTCCTGCTGTGTACTCCATGACAAAACACACATGCTCTGGAGTTTGGAAGCACGCAAACAGGTTGACCAGGAACGGATGGTGCGACATGTTCACGATCTCAAAGATGCGCTTCTCGCACATTAGACTGCAGGAGAGGAATGAGAAAGAAAAGGTGGAGAGGGGGCGGATAAAGGGGGAACATGCAACAGGGAGTGTAGGGATGTGAAGGAGGAGGTCAGAGGGAGGAGATAAGAGGAGGCAGAAGATGAGAGAAAATTAAGGATTGGGTGAAAGAGAGGAAAAAATACCAGAGACATTTACACATATTTAGATAATGCTTATTTTGGTCATTGAGACACCCACACTCATCCCACAGATGAACTGTAATCATGGTGATTCAAGGCACAGAGGCACGGATTAAATGCAGTCAATGTGTTATCAGAACTCAAAGATCCAAGGTGGGAAAAACAGTCACCAATTACACAAATGCAAGAACACACAGAGTAATAAACACACCTTTCCACCTCATCCCGAGCTACGATATCTCCTTTCTTCAGGGCTTTGATGGCGTACATTGTGCCCGTCTTCTTGTATTCTGAGAGCAAAACCTGCAGACACAGATTTGTTTTACTCTTGAAAGAACAAGCTGTACAAGTGAACTGAGGACTTCTAGATGTGCACATTTCTTGGTTTAATGAGGACGAGAAAAGATAACTTTATTACAGTTTCTTAGGTTTAAAGGTGATAAAATTGTATACATTGTACACAAACAATGTCCTAATGGCATAAAGGCTTCTGTGAAGTGTCTTGTACTATAGTTTCCTGGTCATGACAAAATTACCACATTACTTTCTGTTATTTTTTCTAGATATACATCAGCATAAATCCTCTTTTTGCTTCCTTAACAACAACCTGCAATCCAGTCCAGAGTCCAGGCCACATATTGAAGCTTATTGGTTCCTGTATTACAGACCTGTTTGGGGAAGCTTTTCTACAGTTTTTGTGTATTTCAACTTTAATTCATTGTACCTTCCCAAAGTGTCCCCTGCCCAACACGGCAATCAGCCTGAAGTCCTGGAGAGACAGAGGACCTTTCCTCTGCTTACTGGAGAGACAGGCACACACAGTCAGCAGGAACATTTAAAGTGGATATCAAAAAAACAATGGATTAAAAATCATTGGAGAACAGCATAATATGACAGAGCTGTATTGACACGCATGTGTGTACCTGCTAACAGACGGGGTTCGGACAGGGCACTCGGGGGTGAGGTCTGGGGGGGAGAAGGGCTCAATGACTGGCAGTCGGTCCTGACGGGGGGCATGCAAGGAAAGAAACACAGAGGAAAAGACACAGAGAGATGAGAGGACAAGATGGAAGACAAGAGACACATGATTCAATGAGTCAATGTTTCGGTCTTCCAGTGAGGAGGACTCTCCTTCTGTCCCAGCTCTGGATTTTAAATCGACCCACATGGATTATTGCTTGGTTGTTGGGGACACTAATAAAGTGCATGCCTCAACAATAATCCATCCAAATGACACAAATCACCTGCTTTCTATATGTTGTAATCATATTTGTGTAATGATCAAACAAAGCTGTCCTTTCAGTGTGAACTCTCTATATTCACTAGAAAGATGCTGTGTGATTGTAAACTGATGGAAGGATGAAATGGTAAGAATACTGCATATTGACATTATTAAACTATATCTATTAAATTTGGGTTTAATTGGATCAAATAAATTATGTTGGCTGACACGAGGGATACATATCATCCACATGGACAATCATCAGGATTGTGCATACTGTAATTTTATTATGCTGGTTTATTCTGTACACACAACATCACAACACGTATTATTGAGCACCAAGTCGGATTAATCTGAGCTTTCAGGAAGCTTCCAGTCTAAAAATTGATGAACTAGTCATTGTAATAATTCGGATATGTCATGACTCACACTTAATAAAAACAACTGGGTGGAAGCACATCTAATGGTTTCATCAAGGACGTGTTTACAGTGTTTTTAAAGGACTTACAGCTCAAAATGATTTCTTTGTTTGCCTAATTTGTTTAGCCTAAAAATACAATCCAAAGCTTACCTACATTTTTGTTGTTACAGCCTGGATTATTATGGATTACTACATCATTCATTGATCAAAATGTGTGAAGTGACAAAATGTGTGGATTTGTCCCATGTCTTTGTAGTTATATAAAGAACAATTAGTTTTTACTTGTGGATGAAGAGTTGGGTGATTTGTTTTCATGTGAAATAAAGAGTCCCTTCATCTCACAGCTAAGACACTGGATCGCCCTCCCCACCCTCACGCGCACACATCCCCCATTTCCTAGACTTCCTCTCTCTCTGTCGGTCTCACCGGGGTGTGTGTGTCCATGTCTCTCTTGTAATCGCCTCTTATCGGAGAGTCGCTGTCCAGACTCAACTTCTCCACTGAGACCTCCCTGAAAAAGCCACACAGACACAACAAAAACGGACCAACAAGGTGATGCAGGACAGACAAACACAAAAGGGTTGTTAGACGTGGGGCATAGAAAGTATCAAACACAAGGAGAAAGGTTCAAGGAAAGTCTGACTGACAGCTATCAAACGTCATGGACGAGAGGTGAGAGTGCATCTGTGTGGCTGATGTCGGCTGTGTGCATGTCTCACCCGGAGTTGAGTGTTAGGTTGTGTGCGTTGGGACTGTAGGTTCCCGAGTTGTTGACTGTGGGAATGGCGTTTCGAAGCAGCCTCACCCACGTCCCAATATCCACGTTCATCTGACGAGCCCGCAGGAACGCCTTGCCTGGAAACACACGTATGCACACACATATCAAGTCACTGATCTATGTCTCGTAGAGCAGAGCAGCACTCATACCTTCTTTGAAGAAAGAGATTTACATATCCACCATCATGCATTATTTGGAGTAGATTTTTTTTTATTTTAGCCTTTTCTGACAAATTAAGAACTATGAAGGGGGTAAAACATTACAAAAAACAAAAAGGGATATAAACTATACTTCATCATTCCTTGATAGATTTCAAAGGAAATTTGATTGATATTCCAAACTTCCATGATCACAAAGAGAGGGGCTTTGGTTGAATTGTTTTTCCACTTAAATGTCTTTGTTTTTTTGCCTTGTTTTAATATCTCTGTTTTACATCTATCTTTGCTGCATAAAAGAAATTGTCATCACCATGAAGGGAGTATTTATTAACCACTAGGTGGTGCTGTGGCCTAAATAAAAATCTTCTTCTTCCCTTCTGGTTATGTTAATTATAGATACAATTTCAACACAGCTACTGTTTGAACGGACTGTGTCATCTATATAAACTGTACTGAGACTGTAGACTAGAAATTAAGTAATTATTCCCACGATCAGCATATTTCTTTGTTTCCTCTCTGCTCTCTAACCTTGCTGCTTAGAAAAGACCTTTTTCTGCCTCTGGAGGCGAGGAACTCTCTCAATGACCGGGTTGAAGAAGGTCACCTAGAAAACACACAATCGCATGCACACACACACACGTGAAACAGGAAAACATGGAAACGACACACCCACAGTTTATTTCCAGACAACACACTGAGACGATTCCTTTCAAGTATGATATATCAAAGCAATGTTTTTCAGCACAGGTGCATATGACAGCTTGTGTGTGTGTGTGTGTGTGTGTGTGGGCAGGTGGGTATGTGCACATTTGAATATCTTTGTGTGTATATATAGTACTCGCATAGACAGGTGTCATGTATGAAAGGACATTTGTGTGTGGCTCTCCCCTTTCCCATCTTTTGTCGCTGTGTGTCGGTTTATGTCAGGGTGTGTCCGTGTGTGTACCTCGGCCAGCAGCAGGCCCTGAGGCTCCAGCTCCAGCTGAACTCTGTGTTTCTGGTTATCCAGGAAGTCCTCTAGCTTCACGTACTTCAGAGCACACAGCGAGCGGTAGTCCTTCCAGTAAACAGCAATCTCCATCTCCCTCGACTAAAACACACACACATAAAAATGGTTGCACAGTTTTACTTCCCCGAAAGGAAACACAATCTATATAATGTGTGTGTTTGTGTCTGTACTGACCCTTTCCAGCTCCACAGTGAAGGTCTGGTCCCAAGCTTGTTCTCCCACAGTCCTCCAAGCAGTCTGCCCCACCACTGTGTTATCCAGCTTCAGCACTGTACTCACCTCAGCTGTGCACACACACACATACACAAACAATCCATAGGTGACACTCCTATACAGGACCTGACTACTATGAAAATAAAAGCTACTGTGTTTTCATGCGACAACAATACTATCCAAGTATTGATTCATGATTGTCATTAATTTCCTTCGGAGACTACAGAAAATGCAGGCTGGTTGTGAATGACCCGCTGAGGCGATTCAGCTAAATTTGCTGATGTTGCTCAAGCGTGACCTTCAATATCTAACCAAACCAACCTTAAAGTAAAGCGACGGGAACAGTAAGGAAATGTTGTTTAATATATACACACTTACAGGAGAGCTCATCTGCCTTGCTGGGTGTCTTTCCACTGACTGAGCCGCTCCGTCCGTAGAGTCCCTTGCTGCCCCTCATGAAGGACCTGGTGTCTCCGGGGCTGTAGCAGGGCAGCATGACAGCTGTCCCTTTACTGCGACCTGGGACCACCTCCAACAAGCCCACACAGCCCAGCAGCTGCACCTGCAATGTACCTGCAGACAGAGGAAACCTGTCAAGTATGACCAACCAAAGGCCAAGGCTAGATGCCAACGAAGATGCTCTCTTCCACAAACAGCCACAGTTAGTGGGACATAAACAGCAATCAACAAAATAATTTTTATTCTTATAGATCCTATCCTAATTGTGACCATATGCATTGTTATTAAGAACATATAGAGCAGTGTTTCTCAAACTTTTTCAGACCAAGGACCACTTTGTCAAAAAAAAAATTTTCAGGGACCACCTGACCCCGTCTTCAGCCACCTATCCATCATTGTTTCTCATCCTCTCCGTGCCTTGTTTTAGTTAAAGTTCACAGCTTTTGCTGCTCTTTTCCTTGCTTTCTTTTCCTTACTTACTGACGTGACAGCGGAATGATTTTGTCTATAGGAGACGCCGTGGTTGCTTAGGCAACAATTTGGGCACTGCTAATTCAGATTTATCTTCATATATCCATTATACATATTTAAAAAAAATATTTGTCTGCATTTTTGTTCAGAGAACAAATTCGCTTTACACTTCAAATAATGTTAGGTAGGACTAGGGCTGATATGGCCTGTAACCAATATCTCGATATTTTTAAGCTCTATCGCGATACACGATATATATTTCGATATTTTTGTTGTTGTTGTTTTGTATTGTTTATTTCTAATAAATATTGTCATTATTTCCATGATAGCATTGTAATTGCTCAGAATCAACGTAGAACAGTAGATTTACACTTGCTGTGAGACACACCTCTTTTATAGCATTTTAACACTTGTCATATTTTTTATGAATTTTTAATACATTTCATGATGTAAATATGAGATTTAAAGCTCAATAGCTTCCAGGTCCTGTGACCTATTGGCTCAAAATCAGTGTAGAACAGTCGAGCTACACCTGCTATACGACACACACTCTTTTTTATAGCATTTTAACACTTGTCATATTTTTATGAATTTTTAATATATTTCATAATGTACATATGAGCATTGAAGCAGTGCAGAATCATACTTGGCATATGAGACACTTTTTTAAATTAAATTTTAACCATTCTTCATATTTTATAAATAAACGTTTAATACATTTAACACCCACGTTTTATTTTGAAAACCGAAAGTGTCCACACGCTGCAGTAAGCTAGCGCTGACTTTCCAGTTTTTTAAAAGTGTTTGCCATAAAGTCGGCAATAAGGGCGCACTTGAAAATATTGGAGCAGCTGACGTGACCACGCGAAAACGAGAGACGGCGTGACCGCAGCTGTTTTTCTTCAGAACCAAGTCGTCCGTCTCCATCTTCAATTACCTCACTTGGACTCTTGGCTTCACCTCTCCTCACTTGATACAGAAAGTACGCATGCGCGCAGGGGATGTTTCTGGGTGGGCGGGGCAGTGTGCTGCGTGCTGTGAGCAGCAGGAGTGAGTGACAGGAGAATCCCCGGAGAATTAAATGCAGACGGCTTAAAACATTTACGTGACAAGTACTCGATGGTCGCGATATAGTCATTTCATACATCTCACGTAGAACAAGCCGCGATATATCGAGTATCCCTAGGTAGGACTCCACAAACTTGTGTGGGAAATTCGAATATTTTAAGAGATCCTCTCACGGACCACTTGAGGTCGCTCGCGGACCACTAGTGGTCCGCGGACCACACTTTGAGTAACACTGATATAGAGATAAAACCTCCTCTTCACCACATAAATGTATTATCTTCAGTTTAAGTAATGACATGCACAAATGTGGGCGCAGCACACAATGTGTCAACACAGGATAACCACATCACCACAAAAACACCCCAAAATACTAAATGTTCCTTTGAACTGTGTTAATCTTTTGTGGTTAAAATGATCTGTGCTTCCCACAGCAGTGATTTATCTCTACAATGTACCAGAAGTGTTGTTGATATAGGATGCATGTCTTTGTTACAAAAGCAAGTCAATGTGCGACAGAGTCATGTAGAACCAATTAATGTGACTTTTGTTGATGGTTATTTAAATGATCTAAGAGAAAACATCTCATCTTGCTCCACATAAACACAAACTAAGGACTTCATGACACTGTAGTTTCATATCTTAAATGTTTTACTATAAGCACTAAAATGCAACACTTTACATGTTGTGATGTCGTGATTCTTGTTTGTTTTATGTACCTGTGAGAGGTGAGGGCTTGTTGAGGGTGCTGTACTGGTTGTGGAGGTAGGGGGCGCCATGACGAGAGCTGAAGGCAGGGGAGGAGGCCAGGACTAGCTCCTCTTTAATGATGCTGGCTTTTGGATGGTCCTCCGGCAGCTCTGCCAGACGCTGGTCCAAAGAGTCCCTCAGTAGGTCTAATCGCTGAGACGCCTCGCTCAGACGAGACTGTGCCTATAGAGCAGCGACACAGAGCGGCTTTATTACACGTTCACACATACAGTGGGTGAGTACTAACATCATTAAGTGGACATGAGGTCAACTAGTCCCTGTTTATCCATCCGTCCCGTCGTATTTTTAGTCACGTTTACACAGTAAGAGTAAAAATCCATGAGAAATGTCCAGTCAAGAGGCTCAATAACACAATATACTGCAGAAAATGTGAGTGATGTTGAGTTTAAAGGCCTAAAATCTCAACACATGATGAATGATCACCAGCAGATATAGTTATTTTTAGTTGTATTGTTGTTAGTTGAATAGTGTTCAGTAGCTGAAGCTGTTTTCTTTCTTTTTTTTCTACGTTTTAGTTTTTGAATGAATATAGAAGAGATGAGTTTTGGACATTTCAGTTCAATCAGTGAAATAATTTAAGTAAAGTGCACATAAAAGGTTCAGATAGAAAAAAATTGATGTTTAAAAGTATGGATGATTATAATTTCAGTTCCATTTTCCCAGCATTCATCAGCATTCTCCTTTTGTAATCTTAAAGTGAAAGCCACTATCTCCATCGAGTGAATAGAGTTGATTATGTTAATAAGAGTAGCAGTGATGGAGGTCTTCAAAAAAGATATTTGTCGCTTTCACTGAGGCCTATTTCCAAGATATAAAAGGATAAATAAGAAATCAGATTTCAGGTCCAGAATCTCTGAGAACAACCTTTCAAAAAGGGTTAACGTGGGCACGACCAAAAAATATGAGCATAGTCTCAAACCAATCCACGCGCCATCAAAGAGGAGCGCACTGAATTTGGATTTGGTTGGGGGTAAAAAAATTTTTAAAAAAAATCCAGCAGAAATTCCTCCAAAATAGAGAGTTGGGTGTAGATTGGGTTTCCCATACTTGAAGCCACATTTCCTCTGGGATTACTGTGTTAGCTTCATTTATCCAACCATGAGGTAATTGGTTGAATTTTTATTCACTGAGATGAAGCTCTTATATAAAGTTTGCCTGGGAAGCCTCAAAATTATGAAGCTTAGGTCCATTTGTTATTATTCAGAAGCTTGTGTGAAAAATGCTTTGTGGTAACACGTTGTTTTTATTTCTAACCGATCTTATCACATTTAGACTTTTTTATATTGTGTGTGTGTGTCTCTAGGCTAACCTCAGACAGGGCCTTCTTATCCTGGACCTTGCTGGCCCCCAGGAGCCTGAGCACATTTTTGGCCCCCTCAGCGACAGCATGTTCCACCCTGTAGTGATGCCTCAGCTCTTCAATCCGCAGCTCCACCCCACAGAGGTCCTGGTTACCTGCAGTGTCACGACAGAAATTACATCACTGCGTCACAGTGTGGGTTTTTACACAATGTAACTGAGGGTGAAATGCCACAGGACGCTCCTATAATCACTGCTGCGACCTTCATTCAGATATATTCTATAGTTTTTTTTTGGCAGGTGCACGTTGAGACTTTTGTTTTGCCAGCAGTGTATTACAGGGAACTCCCCTGGGCAGGCTATGTTAGGTTAATGCCCTAACGTACCTCATGCATTACACAAGACCCAGACAAAGAAAACAAAGGTGGTAGCACCTGAAGAAAAGCTAGCAGTCTTCTCCAGTAAACAACACACATCAATTTTAAATGTCTATCTCATCAAAACCAAACAGGTCAATCAGAAACCCTCTCTTAACCAAGGCCTCCTATTTGTGATATCTTTTACTGAGATCCAAACTAAATTATAGCTTTATATTTTATTATAGCTTATAATTAGCTTACACGATTGTTAAGCAGAGAGAGACATCTCAAATTCATAGTGCTGTTGTTGCTGCAGAATACAGGTACCACGATTTAGAAAGATAACTGGAATGGAAGAAGAAGAACCTCTCACCTTTTTTTGCTAGAAAAAAATGCATCTATCTGATCATGATGTGACAGAGCTAAAAAGGAAAAAAACCTGCCATCATCACTAATGGATTAATAAATCAAGACTACGTGCTTTTAGATATGGCTGTAAAAAAAAAAGATAGGAATACCGTTAAAACAATCACAAAGGACTAAAACTGAACTAATGTATATTATCTAACACAGTCAAAAGGTAAAAACATACTTAAGCTCCCTCACGTACTGATGCACAATTACAGTTAGGTAGTTAGATTTATGGCTCAGAAACGGCCGCTCACGGTGGGTAAAACACACAAAAGAGAACACAGATATGGGGTGAGGAGAGGAGGGTGTGATAAGGAAAAGGATAAATAAGCATTCAAAAAAGGTGAATTAGACTTTTAAATATTGTGTTAGATAAAAAGGAAGAACAAAAAGGACACAGTGGAGTGATAACAGATGATTTTTAAGACTTATGAGCTGCTCAAAACGCTGCATGAGACAGGGGGAGAGAGGAAGGAGGAAAGAGGGAGGTAGGGGTGGAAATGGATGTGGATGCTTTTATCTCCTAATAAGGTGTTCTGCCTGGAGCCCAGACCCTGCTAGATGACCTCTCCACTGGGTGTGGTGCCTGGAGACTGTCTGCCTGTGTACACTATACACACAACCTCTGTGTGTGTGTGTGCGTGTGTGTGTGTGCAAAAAGGAGAGAGACACAACCAATAACCAAGAAAGATCTAGAGACTATGTGGGACAGCAGCACAAAAGAAGAAATTTAAAGCAAAAAAATAAACATCACAGGCAATAAAACACGTACAGAGAAAGTGCAAAAGACATATGCTCTATACTCTACACACTATATGTATCTGTGCATCGTAGAAGTTAAGGCTTTAGAGAATTTAAAGTACTAGTAGAGTAATCCATCGATTTAAAACTGCTCCTACAGCACCGTCTGAATCACAACCTTTTTCCTATACTTCTTATCAAAACAGTGTCTAAGTGACCCATAATTCACCTCAACCGCTGACAGTTCAGTCAGAGATTCAGGGGTATGTTATGTTAATAGCGGCTAATGTAGCCTTAAGCTGCTAGCCTAAAGCAGCGATGGGCAGCAGGTCTGCTGAGGTCACTTCTTTCAAACATGACCCAGATTTTAATATTCTAACTTGTAGTCTTCAGCTCCAACTGAGGCCACTCGGATCAATTTATAGGACGTTTTATACAACAATTTTTTCCATACATGCAGTAGTACTCCAAGGCCTGTAAACAGACTGTGATGTGTTAAATCGGTGGAGTTGCCCTTTAAGTCCAAAATCATTTCTGCTCTGTGTGGTCGTTAACATCTATAATGCTATTTTTAATAACGGTACTGCAGTAGTAGGAACTTCAGATCATTAAAAACCCAGTAGGTTTTCCACTGTGGAGGACACAGAGGGATAATGTACGGCCACTAAAAGGCCCTTAAATAATCCGACCAAATGTCCATTATCTTCTTTGCCTTAAAAGACAGCCACTTTCTGAATAGGCATCTGTCTGCCTTGTTCTGATGCGAGCTAAAAGGAATAGATTGCTCCAAAGGGAATACACCAACTTTAAAATCCGTTTTAGTTTTACTTCCACCCCCTCCCATCACTCTCTCCCTGCTCCACTGCGGCTACATTTTTACCAATTTATGACTGTAATCAAGTGGCCTGTTTTTCCAGCAGAGGGGCCATAATGGTCCACAGCACTCAGAAACACATTCACCTGTCCTGAAATGGCACTGAGAAAGTGAAGTGCATGACCACACTTTTGCAAATTGAATACATGCAATCACCTGCCCAGACAATGTTTTTGCTTTGCTCTGTGTTTTGTGTGTGAAAGAGACTTTTCATCTGCCGGCCTTTTTGTTAGACGGTCGGGCCAGGTGGGCCATTTCATAAGCTTTTCATCACTTGCACACAAAAATAAATACAAAACACACACAGAGTCCACTGTGCATCAATCCCAACTATCCTCTTCATCTTCTTCCCCATAAAACTAAGCCGAAGAGATGTGAAAACACTAAGCCGGCTCTTTATTGATCTGTTTATACTGCTGTGCATCTGCCGTCTGCAGCTACTGCTCAGGACAGACTGTATGACATGCAGAGAAATATGAAAGCACAACCACAGATCATAAGAAGATAAAAAGAAAAAAGATCGAGTCTGAAGCATCCTGTCAGTGCCAGCTGACCACACAGCTCACATGGCTCACGTTCTTCTGACAGGTGAACTAAAAATGTTCAGGCTAGTAATAATAAAATACGTGTATGAGGATGTATTTTTTAACACATATCACTTAATGTTTGTTCCATGTTTTTTTAATGGACCGCAGTACTTTGTATTCACTCATTCAGCTAATCAAACCTACCCTGTGTGTCATCGTTGTGCTCGGTGGCCTGCACAGCTTTGCGGATTTGCATGCGGATGATGTCAATTTTGGTCTTGCTGTCCTGCAGCATCTGCTGCGCCGTCTGCAGCATCTTCTTATCCTGATCGGAGCAGAGACAAGACAAGGAGCAAATCACAACACAGGAAGCAGAAGGTAAATATTATAATACCAGAAAAGTTTAAGCAACAGAGAGGAGTCCTTTTTTTCACTTTCAGATTAGATTTATTTAGAGATCATCTAAGTCAACAGAATACAAGGTTCTGGATGATGAAGGTGCATACAGACTTATCAGGCAGCCGGGGGTACGATGTGTACCGTGCCGCTCTTTACATCACCCTTGTGTTTATTATTATGTGCATGTGTGTCTGGTGTTCTGGTGTGAGAATGTGTCCTGTACCTTTGTGGATCCATTGGAGTAGACGGGGATCATGTTTTCAACTCCCTGTTTGACTTTGAGCTCGATGTTGAGCTGTCTCTCAAGGGCGGCGATGCGTTCCTTGTGGGCTGACGTACGACTCTCTGCCCCGGGAGACTGAGGACATTCATCTGTGGAGGGAGGGAAAAGGTTGGAGACGATATAAAAAGGAACAAGACGAGGGTTCACATGGTGTGGTCGAAAGTGAAATCGCTGTCAGGGGAATTTCATGTGATGTCAAATGTCGACATGTAAATGTTAATATTCTGGATTATGGGAACAGATCTGAATAACAGCTTGGTCTGGTCATGAAATCTGACGGACTCGCTTGTTTTCTAACAACCAAATATTGATAAAATATTAGTATCTTGTAGATTTAATACCTGACAAATTACCGGACTTTACCAACTGACACAAAACTAAATACAGCCCAAAACCATCCTGTTCATTAATCTGAAACTTTGTTGGTTATATCACAGACAAAAAGTAACTAAAGGAAAAGGTAGATTTGACGATCGCGGTACCTTTATTCTCCTCTCCGCCCTTCACCACAATGTGAGCATCCAGTTCTTGCAGCTGAGCGTGTAGATTGTCCAGCCTGCGATTGGAAGACCGCAACTGGCTGTCCACCTGTAGGCAAGAACAAGTCAACTTTAGTGTATCAAACCAAGTAGTACATTATGAAAAAAGGGATGTCATGAGGAGCAGTTCCACAAAACAATTTAACTCCATTGTTTTACTTTACATAATAACAGTAAATCTGTTTAGGCTGTTTTCTGTCTTGTTTACTTGCATATGATTCAGACATATCTCTGCAAGCTAAAGCAAGCAAGGAGCCTCAGCACTTGTACCAGTCAGACTAAATAAAACAAAGTGAGCCCTTGTAAAAAGGCTCTTCATTGATAAAAAAAAAAAGCCTTTTCTATCTATAAAAAGACGCCTTTGTAAGAATCTCAATATGCTTCTTGTTGCTCAGTGACCTGTTGCTTCCATCTTGAAACTGCAAGTTCCCAGATTGCAGGCAGTGTGTGGGAAATAATTACATTACAAGCATTACATGTGTTTATAAAATGAAAGCAATTTGCATAAAGTGCTGCTGTGAAGAAAAATATGAATTCGTGTTCCAGAAAAACAAAACTTTGATCCCACCAAAGTCCTTATCTTTGGACGTATTGTCACTAGGCTGAGAATTAAATGTACAACTGTCTGTGAGAAAAGCATTTAACCCTCCAACTGCTCGAGTGTTGCTGCTCACTTGTAGCAACTGGCGCCCAGCAGCTGTACTCGGCAGCTCCGGGAAGCAGATGTGTGAGCGAGTCTGCGTGGCATTCCTGCCCTGCCTCACAGTGTGGAAATCTGTGCTCAGTGAGCCTACTACTGGGAAAATAACAGGTCAAAACATTGGTCAGTCCCAACAGGATAAGAAATTAACATACCAGCAAATCTACCAAGTTCCGGTGAATCACCAGCCAGTGTTCCAGCAGTCATTTAACTGGTTTCCTGCAGTTGTACTGATGTAAAATTCAACTTTGAAATCAAAGCCATGCCTGCTTTCTTGCTCGTGTTTTGGCAATAGAAGATGCATTCTCATAACCAGTATCTCTGTATAGCGTCTGTCTGACTTTCTCTCATCCAGAGCAGTTGGAAACCTGTTTAAAGAGTCTATTCCACAAAAAATAAATAATCTGACAGGTATAAAAACTAAAACAGCTTTTGGACTCTGACAAGTCTTTGTGAATGAAGGCTTCCAAGTGTAACTGTGGCGAACCTGCTGAGCGTTCCTCCTGTCAGTCATCGCCCTGCGTAGGTTCTCAGCTCCCTCCTTGATTTTCAGCTCCTTACGAATCTCTCTGCGGATCCTTTCGCGCTGCTCATCCAGAAGCTGCTGCACACTGGAGTCCGAGAAATCAGAGTTCTGATCCAGACCGAGCTGCTCCAGAACCGAAAGCCCACCTGGGTCACTCTGGACGAGTGAACATGACAGAAAAAACACAAGAAAAATAGAGGAATGTGAGCAGGATCTAAAAATCTTTGTCATGAAAGCACAAGGCTTAATTTACAACATACTCAGCCTGGTAAGAGGAGGTGTTGAGACTGAGATAGACAGCAGAGGAAGAGAGTGTGAGCTGGCAGTAATGGGAGGAAAGAGATAGAGATGATAGTAATGTGGGGGTAGAAGAAAATGGGTTAAATGGAAATGCTAGAAGCAGGAGGGTTGGAAAAGAGGTCAAGGAGGAGCAGTGAGAAATGACAAAAGTCTTGTCTTTATAATATTTCAAAAACATCTCCAATGTCCAACCTGCTTACAAGACAAACTTTAGTGTTACCAAAGTTCCACTAGAAATGCAATATTTAGGACAGTCTGCCTTCCAAATGGGCTAAAACACAAACATCAAAGAGAGTCACAAATCTGTCTCATGTCCTGTGCTGTACATTCTCTCAGCCTTTTCCCACGAACCCATCCTTCTCCACCGGGCGAGAAGCTTAATGAAAAACATTAGCACAAACTTTGGCACCAGTGAACAATAGGTGCTTGAGTTTCTACTTCCTTCCTGTATCTTTACAAAAATCACATCAACAGAGCTACAAGTTGCTACAGAATGAAATCTGGAGACTCAACAAGCCAAGACACACCATCAGGAAGCAACAGAGAGAGAGAGAGAGAGAGAGAGAGAGAGAGACCAAGCATCAAATCACTAGAAATCACAGCCACTATTACAGGAACACACAAATCAAACAAACACTTCACCTCTGAGCTGTCACCATCCTCCTCGTCACCATGCCAACACATAGTTCGCTCAGATGTGATTATTCCCCCAAAGAGACACGAGAGAGCAACAGAAATTTTTGGTACGCTCACAAGCTCCAGCAAACGGTAAATGCCACACCGTGAGCAAAATGGGAAAATGGGGGGGTAAACGATAAAAAGAGATAAAGAGAGGGAGAGTTAAGTGAGGGAGGAGGGGGAACGCCTCCGAAAGAGGATATCCGTCCCGACACCAAGCTGCTCAGGCCTTTCCTGTTTCCTCTGCGATTTTGCTGCTGTCAGTGGAGAGTGAGACACACAGAGAGAGGATAGGGACAGCGACTATACACCAAGAACGCATCCTCACTCTCAAAGTTTTTGTAAATCTTTATCTGTGGCATTAAACCTACATGATGTCAACTCTTCCTCAGCCGCTAATCAGATCTGGCTTGAAGTGAATTTGTGACATCTTTTTTTTTTTCTCGGGTCGGTGATATAATCTTGAGGGTGGAAACGAGGGAAGGATGCGTTTTCTAAGTATTGGATCAAAGCCAGGGAGTAAGATCAGAGCACGTTTCTGCTGCCTGCTTGGCCTCTTGCTTCCTTTGGGCTCTGAATCTACAATCCCCAGTGGTGATTCTCCTTTGCCTATAGAAAGACTATGGAATGCAGTCACAGCCTCATTTGAAAATTAGGATAACATTTCTATGTAAGAAGCAGTGGGTGGCGTTAGAAGGGAGTTAGCACCCTGCTAGCCTCAAAACTGGACAATGAGCATAAAGTTTAAGGCTGCTTTTTGGCGGTACGTTTTCTCTCCCAGTCTTTATTTAAGAGTTGGGTTGGATATCTCTACATTACTTTGATTATCAAACTTTTATGTCTGTGAGGGAAACTACTATATATCCTGTTCTGTGCCTCTGTAATAAACCACTGATAAACAAATGTAACTTTGCATTTACAAGATGATCACCGACAACCTTTGTGGTGGAAATGTGGTGGAAGTTTTTTTCTTGTCCTTATAGAGGATTGTGAGCTCTCAAAGAGTGGACTGACATGTCTAAATTTGTTGTTTGTTTGTCTTTTCACATTTCACTGACTCACTCATTTCTCTCCACTCCCCCCAGATCTGTTAAGACTAGATAAGAAGAGAAAGGCGACACCAACCGAAGACGAGAAATTTTACTTCCCGTAATCTAAAAAGAGTGTTTGCAAATTCAGGGTGAGCAGACTTACGTAATTAAGTATAAGCAGGCAAATGTCATTCTATATTAGAGCTTTACACTTATTATGGATCATTATATTTAAATGCAACAATGATGCATTTCATTTACGGTGTCTGAAATCTGTTCACTTAGTGTGTCACCTGATTAGGTCTGGTAGCCTTTAGAATAATGATATTTCTATTTATTTATTTTCACACACACTCAGGAAAGAGCTTATTAGGCATGTTGGGTAAAGTCATTTTGGACAAAAAAGACCTGCTAAATGAATTTACTAAGATCTGTATATACAGTATAAGTACTAAAAGATATTTAGTACTTATATACAACTTTTTGAACGAAAATGAATTCTAATCAATCGTTACTTAAGGCATTAAAATATTTTAGGCACATTACTGGCTGAAAATCTTTTAAAAAAATACTGACATAAGGATGGTAACAAAATACAAATGTTTATAACTTTATCCATAATTGTGCAACACAACCCTCATTATCTTTGAAGTAAAGCTTCAATAGATGTCAGCAGACCCTGTCTGTCTGCTTCAAACTCTTAGCAAAGATGAACCTCTGGATCAACCAGCTCTACCTCCGTATGTAAAGTGTGCACGCACGCCACTGTGCAAAACATGAAATGTTTGCTTACACGTACAGCATTGGTGGCAGTGGGAGTAACTGTTGTCCTTTCAAAGAGTTGGAGTGTTTCAGTATTACTGTGGATTGTTGTTTTTCTGCAGAGCTATAGCCTTTCTGCCAAGTGATTGTGTGTCAGATGGTAAAATGATTGTGTAACTGAACTGGAGAAAGGTTGTTTGAGATCTTCTACTTTGCCCATAACCTCTTATCCACATCATCACTCTGACCTAAAGCAGAGATCCAAAACTTCATTCCTCACAAGATAAGGATGAGTATTTACTGATAAGGTATTTACTATTATGAAATGTACAATCCCCCATTCCCCAAACAGTTTCAACGCGTTTTGACCTATATTCAACTAAAAACAGAACAAAAACAAGATATTTATTGTTCCTACTGATTATATTTATACAAACTATTCTGAATTCTGGGATTATTTTGGGGCAACACAAGACTGTGAAAGTTGTGTAATGCTCCAAAAATATGATGTATGACCATGGCATCTTCGAAAGGTCATTCACAATCGATGGAGTGGGGTTCACCATCCTGTGAAAAACAATGTTTCTCACAGTACAATTTAAATAATTCCGGGGATTCACCATCTAAAATCCATAATATCATTAAAAGATTCAGAAAATGTAGAGAAATGTCTGCGCATAAAAGGACAAAGCTGGAAACCAACATTGCATGCCTGTGACGGTTGATCCTTCAGGTGGCACTGTATTAAAAGCCAACATGATAGGATAAAAGATGTTAATGGATTTTGGGATTATTTCCGAAAACCCATTAAAGACAGTTCATCGCTGCATTTAGGAATTTAAGACTCTAAGACACCAAAAACATACATAAAACACTACCAACGTCTATGGGTCAGACGTCATCTGAGGTGGACTGACAGAAAGTGGTAAACTGTGCTGTGGTATCATGAGTTCATGTTTTTGGAAATCATGGATGACATGTCCTCCAAAGAGAAAAAGGGAACATCCATATTGTTACCAGAAAGTTCAAAAGTCTGTGATTGTATGTGGTTATGTTAGGTTGTCAGGTTTCAGAGCAACGTGTGCATTACAACATCAGCACCTCTCTATAAAAAACCCTTACCACCCTTTTAAGATAAACTTTTACAGAGAAATTTATCAGTAGTTACGATCTCCCCTGACTCAGACTGTGGCTGTAATATGGGTGTTTCCAACATCAGTCTATGCATCTGTCAAGTGATGCATAAAAACATCAGATACGCCAGAAGAAACAAAATCTTTGGTCCAAACAAATCAGCCAAATATCCAGTTTCACTCTGGACTGACCACCACCCTTCAGGATGTGTCATTTGTTGAACTGGTGAGAACATGTGGGAACTTCTGTCACTTCCAACATGACGAGTGTTCAGGACGTGTTAACAGCAGCAGATGCTGACAGAATGTGCTCTGACATACATATGTACGCGTCCTAGAAAAGCAACACCAGATGAGTCATCATGTCATATGAAGGAAATGACACACTGTTCTCAGACTGACACCTTGTCAAGCAGTTAAAAGGAAGCGAGAAAGCTGGTACAGCACAACTTCATCGCTCAGTTGTTGACCCAGTGTAACACTACAAAGATGGCGACAGCTTACAGGCATCAATGACTCATCCCATGCAGCTTGTTAGTGAACTAGCCCAGGGAGGAGCATTCGACAGCGGTGTCCAGGGAAGCAATCGCAAGTTAATTCAATAGATAACGGCGCCACGCGACGCTAATTCAATCAGACTGTGTGAGCAGTGTAGAGGAGCCTAAGGGTTGACATAGAAGGACAAGACAGAACATGGGTTCAAGTGCAGTTTTTTTTCTGTGTGTGTGTGTGTGTGTGTTAGCATGCCCTCCACTGTGAGGACAATGCCTGGAGTTTTCCTACTGAGTGATAATGACTGCTCAGCACAGGACAGAGGTCATGGAAAGGCGTGGTTGTGCAAGCGTACATGACATGGACAAAAATAGGAGGACAGATATTCGCTTTTAATGAATGCGTACACACTGATACACGCACAACACCTCTTACTTTCCAGTGAAACATGAGGACATGTCTCTTGGGGAGTGAGGCCGCAAAGTTCAGCCCATTTCAGACTGAAGCCTGTGTTATTGTAGAGGGTGTGATCTGTGTACTCTTAGGGCTCCAGTACACTCAGTCCACAGTCGACTTTGGTGTGGCCTGTTGAATATGACACTGGGTGAAAATGCTATCGTCAGTGGCTGGACGCTCAGTTTTACCATGAGAGAAGGAAGGACAGATGACCTCTGGCTGTGCTTGAAGTCACAGGAGGAAGTAGAGCAAGAAAACAGAACAAATCATGAAAATGAGATGACATTGGTAATTCTGTCTGTATACTCAATAAAGAGACCGATGCAGAGATGACTCTTATACAGGAATAGACACAGCTAATGTAGCCTCAAGATACTAAGCTCAAGCAGGGTTAGTGGGTCTATTAAGCTCACTTCTTCCCGACTCCACACCCACAGATTTTATTCATTGTCACACTTCAAGCATTGAGGCCCAATGGATGCTGAGTCAAGTATGTCACTTGAGGTAATTTATCAGATTTCACATAGCTCCACCTGAAGCCACGAAAGGCTTTATACAACTTCTGTTTTCACATATGTAGCACAGCACTTCCCCAAAACTCCTATTCAGACTTGCTTATGTGACATTCCCCTTTAACTTCAACCTATCATTAACGCATGCAAGTCGGAACCTAACAACAAACGATTGGCTGCCTGACTTATAATATATGGTGTGAAATATGTTTTTTTCCCAGGCTTCACAGGCTGTGGTAATAAAGCCCATATTGGCACATAGGAAAACACATGCACATAGTTGTGTCATGTACTCAAGAGACTGTACTGTATTGCACATCTCGACGCTATCAGGTTTCTGACATGCAAGGAGAGTTTTTTCCTCTAATGGATTTACAGTAACTTGCACATCATTTCCTGTAGATGTCCTCCAGTAGCACATGCGTTACTTTGTATTATTCTGCTGAAAAGACGAAGCTACAGGGAAATACCATTTCCTTTTCTTGTCAAACTGACTGACTGCATGGCAGACAGGCAGGAAGGCGAAAGACAGTGTGTATTGTCCAAGAAGGAAGAAGGAAATAAAAACATTTACGGTTACCTTCAAAAGAAGAGTAATATAATATACAAGTATTATTTTTTGAGGGAACAGAACAAGTCTGCTGCTAGCAACACAGTAATATTCAAATACAAATCATCAGCCAGTGGATCTTCAGTCAAAAAAACAAAAAAAACATACACTTGCAAAAGCAAAAGCCAGTTTGTCCAGGCACGCTCATGAAAAAGTGGTTAGTGAGAGGCTGAAAAAGAGGGAAAAGACAGAGAGGCAAACAAAGAGAGAGCAGCGTGGGGACAGGAAGAGAGGGAGGAGAGAGACGGATGAGGCACAACTGAGAGGGTCACAGGGTTGGAGCAGACAGAACAGACAAATAGGCAAAGAAAGACGGAAGGAGACAGAAACAAGGCCGAGAATGAGCGACCACACTGCAACTACAACGTGTGGCAACTGTGCCAGCCAAGTGTTCAAACAAAGTACTTAATGGTTTATACATTTAAAGTAATAAAAATCCTCTTCTTAGTCTGTCTTTAGTTGTACTTACTCCCAGTTGTTGCTTTTCAAGGATCAGGAACAAGAGGCTAACTGGATACTAATGGCAATATAGTCGCCCTATTCCGTTGAGTTGGTAAAGTGAATAGAAACAAAGCAATGAACCAAAGGTAGGGAAGAAGAAATCCGCTGATGTTGACAGTGGTTCTAAACAGGGCGTCTTTAATCATCTAATTGTTTTAGCTTTATGCAATATTACCAAAATCCGATAGAGGGAGAAGAGAAAAAAGCAGACACCAGGAGAAAAACAAGACCACGATGACTCAAACTGGGACAAGGTGACCCAAACATGCCCCCATAAACAAATGCACTCGGAAGAATGAGGTCAGGATCATTACATGACACCTCCTGGCCCCTCCACATCACCTCCCTCTCTCCATTCTTATTTTGTCTCCATCTTCCCTTTCTGCCCTCTATGCATCCTTTGCCCTATCCATCACTCTCCATTTTCTTGAGAGGTTCTACCTAAAAATACCCATTGTTGATTGTTACCGCCCAAGTCTAAACCTCAACTCCCAACCTTCCCTTTGTTTTAATGCATAACCATACTGAAGTTACCCAGTTTTAAACCTAGTGTATTTTTCTTTGTTTGCGAAATAACCACAGACTTTACCGTCAGTCTCACCACCCTGACCCTCAAATGGGAACCTATGTAAACAAGTGGCGCTTTTGGCAGAAAACACTGAATTTAAGCTTCTATTATAGCAGCTGGATCTTGATTCATAAACTTGGCTCAACCTGACAGCCATTGTTTTTTTCCCCACCTATTGACCCCCTCACTTTTTCAATTTAGGTCTGTATGAGCCTGACAAGTTGGCAGCTGTGAAGGAAACCATACTCTTTGAGCTGCATCCAGCTTTTTAGTGACAGGGCGTGAAGCCAAACCCATCGATCTTACACACTACTTCTGAATTCTTACAACAAGTTAAATAGGAGTCAAGTGCCAACACCGGCTCATTTCATGTGCTTTGATTGACTCGTGTAGCACATACTGGACACACCATACAGATATCAGTCTCCTCTTAACCTCAGAATAGAGGCAGCGTACACCAACTCTGCCTAAAGACACTTCTTTGGACTGAACAGTACGAGTAAGATGACAGAAAAGTGACTGATGGAGAGATGTTCTCAACTCACTCACCAAGGTGATACCAAAAAAAGTACCAGGTACTATCCACAACCTTTGCCAATGAAATGATTCCAAGGGAGTCATGTCCAGCCAAGCCGTACCATCCAGTGGAAATGAGGCTGTTTCAAAATCTCTTTCCTCATCTCTTTCCCTCCCGACACGTGTTGAAGCCGCTGTTTTGTTATGCAAACCTTGGGCGGCGTTCTTGATTTTTTTCCTAGATTATTGCTCACACCCTGCAACACACACAAACAAAAGGCGGCACAGAAATCCAGCGCATGGAGTCCGCAGCGTTGGTACAAAACGTTCCAGTGATTTTTTTTTCTGATTTTGTTAACATTAGTTTAAATAATTTATCAAAAATACATTAAAAGGTTTGCAATCTGCCGTCCGTATGCGTCAGAAGTCCATTAATCAGCGGAAGAGTGAAATATGTTTTGCTTTAAAGAAGTTAAAGGCATTCATATTTGGTTATAAATTATTGTTATTGTTATTGTTATAGGTACACATTAGATGACATGACCTAGTTTAAGTCTCAGACAAACTGCAATGGGTGCGTTTCAGTTCCTGCCAACATAGAGACCAATGTAAACTGCAATAATTAGTTCTGTATTAGTTCAGGCTGGCACTACAGACAGGTATTTACAGGATTTTATAGATACTGATATCAATACTTAGCCATAATTTGGTGCAAAAAACCTAAAGACTCAACGTGAAAAGATGTAAAATTTAGCTGCGTTGCATTTTCATTACACTCATTTTGCCCTGTCAGCTGTTTATATGTTACTAGAGTTGCACGATACCCACGGTATACACGGTACCTCGCGGTACCAAATCATACCCGTCGCTACTATACTAGAAATTTTACACGACGGTACTACCGTGGATTACTATATTACCGGTGCCAGTCTCCGCTACATAGCGGCCGCCTCTGCTCTCCTCCCGGCTTCTCACTGCATGTTACTCACTCGTAAAAAAAACATGGCATGCGCTGCAACCGAACTACACAGCTGCTGAATGATTGGCTGTTTGCCCGTTACTGGTGACGTCCAGGGATGTGATAGGCTGTTGCACGCTGGGTCCGCCCGTCTATTAGCTGATTGGCTGTTCGCGTGTTTCTGCCGGCAAGCATGAACTCCATGAAGACAGCTCCGCTTCGATAGAAACTCGCTTCAAAACAAACAACAAGCTAAAGTTCTGTCTCGCCGAGACAAGAGACAACACGCTCACCGTGGCAGAAGCACCGGGCCCGAGCAGCGAGTCTGCCGTGGCGTCTTTGTCAGTGGCAACACTAATTTTGCTTAAAAACAAACGTTGTTGTTTCAGACTAACTTGTACAAATACATTGCAGTTTATAAAGATAATAATAATTAAAAAAAGGCTGCAGTATCGCGGTAATACCCGGAACCGCGATACTTTGTCTGGTATAGTATCGTGGTTACTCGTTTTAGTATCGTGACAACTCTATATGTTACATAAATACAGACCGCAGTGACGTTCATCCAGGAGCTATTTCTAGACTAGTAAGGAACCAATACCAGTTTAGTATAAGTTCTTGCTACCCATCCCCAGTCTGCATACAAGAGTCTGACAATATATCAGCCAATGCTCTACGTCAAGTATACCATATATCTGCAATTTCTTTGCACTTATCTGAGGACAGACACTGCAAACATTGGCAGCAATAAGCTAATATGGGCTGCTATTTCAGCCTAGCTCCATGGCATGCTGCAGACTTTAGCATTTTATTGCTAACATTTTATAGACCAAATGATTAATTGACAATAAAAATAGTCAGCTGCAGCCCCACACAAAACTACTAGAACAACATGGGAAGCTACAGGTAGCTAATCGTTAAGTAAATGGCTGAAACCCAGGGATCTTGAAAATGTTTAGAGAGTCAGGAGGATGAATCAGTCATCAAGAGACCTCGGTGGACAGAGGGAGATGTTTAAATGGCAAACAACACAAGGTGTGGGAATGTAAACACAGTCTCTCCAAGGTGAAGTGGCTCCCTATCCATAACCACTGAACCTTGTCTGGAATAGAGAGATAAAAGAGGAGGAGGAAGAACTTCAGCTCGGCGGGCCGTCTGTCACTATCTGCTCCAAACATGTTTAGTGAGTCCACCAGACACTGTGAGCCAAGTGTTTTGATTCTGCAGAGTTGTGAGAGATCACAGATGAAACATTTTCGGTAATAGTTTGAAATGAATCCAGGTGGGAATGTAAACATACCGGCTGACCAATATTTAGCTTTAAGACATAGCTCAATTTTTTTTTTTTTTAAGATTATTTATTCAGGAAAGACTGAGCAGGCAGGCGATTTCTCAGAAAGTCCGTGCTACTCATAACACTGTGAGCAGATGAACACCAGAACAGCACAAAGAGAAAAAACAGCCTTCACCTTCAGTGAAACATATTGTGTCAGAGAAATGTAGCAGGTGTGTTCATTCTGACTATGTTACCTGTAGCTATTGGTGAAAACTAGAATGTGCACGTGCGTGTATGTTGTGTAAACAGAGAGGAGCACGAAGAAAGGCTGAAAACATACATACAAATCTGCTGTTTATCTTAAAAGTTAAAAAAATATGCTGCAAACCCACACCGTCTTTAGAGGAGAGAAGTTTTTACCTGTGTGGGTTTACTGTGGGAGTGCTGCTGAGCCTTTGAATTACAACTTTGTCTTAAAAAATTAAGACAATTATATATGATATAATAAAGTGAAAAGAAAACATGTTTTCCAACAAGTTTCTTTTCTAATTGTTACTATAGTGTTTTGATCTAAGCAGTGGTGCAGCGCTGTCTAGAGCAGTGGGCATTTATGTCTCATCTTATTTTGAAATTGAGGCCTATCCAGCAAAGGATAAACACTCAAACTGTGACATGTGGGACTACTCTTGCATGTGTACTAGCTTGTCGAATTAAAGTAGGGATGAGAATTGACAAGATTATATTGATATCAATGCCACTATTGATTCTGCTTATCGGTCTAATTCTTTATCGATTGCTTTATTGATTCCTGATCAATTTCCTGAGTGGAAAGAAACGTGTGCATGCACAGGTTTTCAGTATCACCGTAACCATTTTATTATGTCCAGGTCTGAATAGAGAGAATAGAAAATTCAGTCGAGTCGAGTTAGCTGTAGCAACATCTGTCATCATCTAGAAATGGATGAAATGAGAGAATATTTGTACAGCATTCGTTTTCATTTACATACGTTTGTCTTAGTCAAAGAAAGAGATCTGCTAAGCCTGCCAGTGTGTCTCTAATGTTATTGTAACAGGATATTGACCCTCTCTAATGGGCGTGCTGCTCCGGTGGGGATCAGTGGCACTTGTGCATGTCAAATTCCTTAAATGTAAGTCTGTGTTGATTGGACAGATGTTTCCGCATATTTCTGGTGCTTATACCCTAAAAATTAGCATTTTAAGGGACTGATATAATTTGATTTATATAATAATTTTCATTCCTTATTCTGTTCACTGAATTAGAAAAAAAATAAATAAATCAAGAAAAATTCAAGAAAACTGGTCATGCCTTTGCCTTCAGCTTGCAGAACACTATTGAATGATGCACATCAGGGCAGAATTAGAAGTGGGTATACAGTAAGTTGATTAAAAGATTGACAGGAAACTAAGCAACAGCTACTATAATAAAAGCTTAATGGAAAAAAATACCAAACTTTTGCTGGTTCCAACTCATCGGTTCTGAGGATCTGCGACTTTTCTTAGAGCTAAACTTGTGAACTTAATATCTTTGGATTTCTGACTGTTGTATGGACACCATATTGGGCTGTGGGTGTATTTAGTAGTTTTTTAATATATATTACAACAAGTAATCTTCACTTGCAGCCATAATATGTATGTATGTATACGTATTGTTCACTTACAGATGGACAGAGGGAAGCAGCAGCAGCTTTTTTACACCTTAAGTCTAAATAACACATTACATAAAACTTGATTTACAATAAGTGAACATAAACAAGAGTTCATATTCTAAAATGGTCTTAAGACGTCCCTCAACAACTAACATGCAACGGTGCGTGCCTACAGACTGAGCTTGACTTGGGTTTCATTTAGGTTGTCAGGTTAATTCTTCCCGTTATATCTAATCCAAAGTAAAATTTCTGAAAATTAAACAATCCAAAATGATTACAAATGTTTCTGGTATATGATGGCAACAAAGAAGACACATTGCTGTATAACTTAAAAAAAAACAAACAGACAAAAAAAAACAGAAGTGTGTTTATATCTACAGTATAGATCAGGAACTGAAACCACCGAAGTCTTTTCAGCACATCAACCCCTTTTGCTAAGGGAACTCTTGCAAGCTAACAGCGTGCAGATTTAAATGTGAGATAATCAGTAACCATGTAAAGTTCATGGTTTAGTGGTTGAATAACCGAGTTTAGTTCTAAAGATGTTGATGCCAATAATAACGACAGATATTAATCAAGATAAGATCTGTAAGAAGTTTGCATGAACTTTATGTGTTATTAGACTATATGAATGTGAAAGCAGCCCGAGTAGAGATGTAATTGCTCTGACAGGTCCGGGGTATCTGCCTAGATGAGCTGCATGGAAAGGAGCAGAGCTGCATGAACATCACTGATATCACTGGATTTTACTCTGTGTGTGTGTGTGTGTGTGTGTGTGTGTGTGTGTGTGTGTGTGTGTGTGTGTAACTCTAAAATAAAGAGAAAGAAATGGGTCTGCATGGATCTGATGTCAGTTTGGATTTGTCGCTCCTTATGAAAAAAGCATGAAGCATGAACTGAAAGCGACGTGAGCCGTTTCTGGATCTATTCACTGCAAAGAGATTTGAGTGTTGGATACAGACTTCCACCTGAAGTCAAAACAATGTTCACTTCACGCCGTTTATGTGCACAAGAAAGGAAATGTGTCCAAGAGACTGTGTGTGTGTGTGTGTGTGTGTGTGTGTGTGTGTGTGTGTGTGTGTGTGGCTGAGTCATATAAAGAAAACATCTGGAGGCATTCCTGAGACGCCTGAGTGGTGACAACATCCAACCTGGCAGGAAAGCCGGGAAAAAAAAATAGAGGGAGAGGGAGGGATGAAGGGAAAGGTAAACCAAGAGAGGCACTAAAACCATAAACTCACTGGGCTCAAGTTGTTTCACTGCGCCTCCTACACCATGTCTCCATCTAATCAAACTGCACTGATTTATCTTGGGTTAAATACCACATGGATGAGACTGAAGCTATTTAAAGCAAGAGTGTCTGCCGAGTGAAAACCTCAAATCTTCAGAGATGCATGTGTTTTAATAACCAGTCTACAGTCATGCTAGCTGCTCTGTGAAGCCACGCACAATGAAAGTATTCACACAAAGAAAAGAGTTTGCTCCGGCAAATGAACTAAAGTTCAGTTTGTGTTTTGAAAAGCTATAAGCAATATGAAGGAGAAAAAGAGAGAAATCAGCGACTAAACGTGCTGTCCAGTGTACGTCCAGTCGAGTCACTGTCCTGAGGGCGACTTATTAAACGAAGACATGGGATAGTAACTGATATAACAGGATACTTTATATGAAAGAAAACCACTTATTTTTACACTCAAGTGTTTTTATTATCTTATCTTACTGACTTGCTGCTCTAACTCGCCTCACACTGCAGTTCCTGTCACCAGTGACTGACACTGTTGGTCTGGATTCTCCATCAACTATTGTTCAGCTGATTATTTTCTCAATTATCATGATTGATTATTGTGATTGTGAAAC
Source organism: Collichthys lucidus (assembly GCA_004119915.2). Lineage (NCBI taxonomy): Eukaryota > Metazoa > Chordata > Actinopteri > Sciaenidae > Collichthys > Collichthys lucidus. Next base: position 25,901,929 of record CM014080.1, on the reverse strand, counting down.
TAATTAATCGACACAACAACTTAGTATATACTGTAAGTAATGTGTAAAGCTAAAATAATGTATATTATGAATATACATGAGTCACCAATGTAATATAGCATGTGATGAAAATGTAGGTCAAGATGATTGTACTACAAAAGGATCATATCAAAACTCAGTTTGCTCCCCCCACTGACGATACTAAAACAGCCTTTGGGGGGCAGGGGGGGGGGGGTTTGGCCATTTAGTTTCGTGGCGCCTTGGTTCCCTCTCTGACACTCCTCCTTTTCATCCCTTTCTCTCAGAGGGAGTGATGAGACAGCAGGGAAGAGGAGAAGAGAGACAGACACCACCCTTCCCCACGAGACAGACAAAGGCCAAGAAAGCCTCTGAGCAGAGAGGCCGACTGGAGGAGGAAGACATCCAGAGAGAGGGAGGAGAGGAGGAGGAGGTGGGGGAGGTGGAGAGAGAGCGAGCGAGAGAGAAATGGTCAGCCAAAAAGTGATAAAGAAACAGGTGGAGGAGAAAGGGAGGGTGGTCGCCCCACACTGCCAGAGGCGACTGATGGATAAAAGAGCATGTGAGAGCATGCTGGGAGGCCAGACTCACTGCCAAACACACAGACATCAGACACATGAGGGGAAGGAGGAGGATGAGAGAGAAGAGTTCATTGAGAGCACGTTTGGCAGAGGCTCACTGCTGTAAACTAGGCTAACACACACAATACAACGCTGCACGCTGAATCCCTTCAACATCAATCTCCAATTCAGGAGTTTTCTTTTCCTCACTGCACCCAGATATGTTTCTGACCAAATTTGGAGACCTTCTAGTGCAACATGCATCATGCAATTCATTATCACAACTACAATATTGTTTGTTTTTGGCGGGTTATTTAAGAAAAAAAAAAGAAAAAACACACTTCTGACTTATGCCTTCAGACATCCTGCACCTCCAAAGTTAAAAAAAGAAAGTGACACTGAAAAGAAGGAATGAGTTTGATAGCCAGGGAGGCATCGAGGGAGAAAAAGGAAGGAGGGGGGAAAAGAGGGAGGCCAGGGGTTCACAGATTTGTTAAAAAGCGATATGAAAGAGGCGTTTGTGTTGGATATTCAGCTAGACATGAAGTTTAAGGTCAGTGTTTCCAGTATGTGCACTTGTTACATTATTCATCCTAAAAATTGAGATTTGAAAATTAGAACAAAGTGTAGAATGACAGAAGCATAAAATGAATAAAAGAGATTAAATCAGTTAATAAATAAACGCAACTCCCATGTGTATGTGTAAAAGTTTAGGTGAGGAGATAAACACTTTAAACACAGGGCCGAATGATGTCCTCATGTACAACCCCTGCTTGATCTATAGCTTGCAGCAGTTCCTGTGGGTGGAGGAGGGTTTCTTGTACAGGGTCACATGCTGCCTGTTTATCTTTTCTCTAGAGCGTCAGTGTGGGACTGACAGGAAGTAGAAATGGTTCTGAATGATAAGGCAAGATTCAGCCATGTCAGTGGCTCCGTGAGGCTGAGAATGGCCACAATGACGACACTAATGTACTGATGCTTAGCAGGTGTAATGTTCGTCAGCTTAGCTTACTGTTTCAGCATGATCAAATTTGCTAATGGCCGCTAGAAATAAAAGTATAGCGGAGCCAGAAGTGGGAATGCAATTTAGTTTTTTTGCAGGTATTAGATCATAAACCACAGTATTGGACAATGTTACATTTTTCTATGATGATCGCCGTTAGGATTCCTCCTCGATGGACAACGAATGTCTGGACCAACGTGGTGGCCCGACTAACTTCCCCACCTCCAGAGCCAAGCGGCTGATTTAAATATTTTACAAATCCTTGCACATGAACATCCTATTTTTTGGAAATTATTTTGATTTGTCCTCAGACATGTACTGTAAACATATTACACTCCAAAGAAAACTCTTGAGCTGATAATAAAATCACACAAGTTTACTAATACATATTAGTATAGGACTGGTGCTGCCATACCTCACATACTTAAATTAATAAAACCCCAAATAGAAGCAACAAACAAAGTACAAAAGATTAACCCCAGAACACAAAACGTCATTAAGATTATTAAGTCTTTATTTAAAGTGGTTGTCCGTGTGTTACTTGTTATTGTGTGGTTCAGCTGAGCCATGACTAACTGCTGACTGCGAGCAAGTCACACGTGACAATTACAAAATGTGTGTTTGCCACAGCGTGTGAGAGAGGGCATGTGGGTAGAGAAACAGAAACTGGCTATGAGTACATTATATTTGTGTTTTGAGAGCACCCAGGGGAGACTGAATCTAACCGAGAAAGACAGAGCGTGGAAGTGCATATTAATGTGCCACAAAGCACCCTGGGGCTTCACTGCCTTCAGCGCGTGCGTGTGTGTGTGTGTGCGTGTGTCAGCTTTAACGGTTTGAACAGTTGGACTCAGGTGTGGCAGCAGAGACCAGTGCAGCAGGTCTGCTGGTGTGTGTTTACAGGACCTGTAGAGACAAGTTCAGTTCACCGGAAGTAATTATGTGGAGGGACATTACAGACTGGATTACAACTTTTCATTATGTAACAAAAGGAACATGTCTGCACTGACTCATAAGTCTCTCTCGAATGTGAGTTTACATTGTGAGAATTTCTATACGTTATATCTTCAGATGTGGGTAGGTTTAAAGTGGCATTTAAAGTACATTTTGTATCTCAGGTAGGTAGCAAATAGATGCTAGCTATTAACTGAATGGCCTAGAAATGTAATGCCAGTTGGCAGGGCAATGAGTGAATCAATTAAATTATTATTATTTTTTTAATCTGTCAAATTTGTCTATCAAGGTAACATAATTCGACATCTGTCTTCTAGACAAACAGCTGTTTTCATATAAAGATTAACCAGTTACATAATTTCAGTTTAATCTGCTAAATCTGTCGACATTCCCATGTTTAATATTGTTGAAAGCACTTACAGGCTCAAGCTTAGTTATAGACAATAACGTAAAGGTTTGGCTTATGAATGAAGTCATATTTTTAGGAGCCAAGTGTAGAGTGGCATTGGGGATTAGAGCGACACATCACTTAAGACAATCGATAAAACATTTATCTGATAACGTGAAGCAGAAGCCATCTAACTAAATTGAAAGATGAGGTTTTTTTTGGGTGGCTTTGAATCAGGTTATATAAAGTATTTGGGGGATAATGGAAAGGTCTTGGCTTGATTGAGTAACCACAGCTTAATGTAAGCAACAGTTTAATCAAGTGGGAAGGGAAAAGGCATTTCAGTCCAATCTATAATTACACAGCCAAATATAATTTTAGAGCCTACGCTTAGTTAATTGTCCTCCGAGAGTCCACTCTCAATAAACCGTAAAAAAAAAGTGGCAATATGTAAATGGATTAATGAGGAGAACGCTCCGTCTCTGTCCCTTTTCACATTTTATACATGAATACTAAATGCCTTATTGACTAACACTGGACTTTGTACATACAAGTTCTTGCTCTCTGTGTGTGTGTGTGTGTGTGTGTGTGTGTGTGTGTGTGTGTGTGTGTGTGTGTAAAAACCATTACGTAGCAAAACTATGACCTCATCCTATTACCAGCTGTTTCTATGACAGCACAGCCTCCAGGTAACACAGCAGGAAACACCTGACTCCTCCGTGTCGCCCGCAACTCCCTCTGCGTTCAGGCTTGCCGACATTTGAAAGAGCAGAAGCCGAATGAAGGCAAAGCCGGGTGCCATACTTGATGAGCGTTAAATAACTGAAGTGACCCGTGTTCTGGGAGCTCAGGCTGCGAAGAACACAACTCTCAGACAAAGTAACAATGATGGTAAACTCAAGACAAACACAAGAACAAGTCTGTGTGTTCTTGCTATGGCTTCATGTCACCTATTTATTTACACTGTGAGGCTTAATTTGTTTTTGCAGCACTGCCTCGACGTGGAAAAGTCTGCAAAAATGAATTGCGTTTGACAAGAAGTTACCATCAGAAGTTTTTACCTTACAAAAACAGGAATAGGAAATGCATCAACTGTAAACATCAAAGTCTGGTCACACGTCTACGGGAGTATTGCTGCATTTGTAAAAAGACTTGAGTCAGTATCAGCTGGATCTGAAGAAAAAAAGGATCTAATGCATCTGATGCAGTACAATAGGAGATGTTGTCTTAATTTATTCCACACATTTATCTTTCTTGTTAGACCTGGCACTGACATTACTCACAATGCAACTCAACCGCAATAGTTCAGTAGCAGCTAATGCATCGAGCAGAGATAAGGAGGTATAATGTATGCTAAAAGGTAAGCTCCTAGTTTTTAGCTCCAACTGACGCTGAGTGACATCACTTGAGGTAATTTAACTTACACGGGTTCCCTTGGAGCGACAAAAGACCATAAACAACCTGTTTCACATATGCAGCAGTTCTCCTAAAATCAATGCAGTGTCCCTAAAAATTGTTTCAGAAAGTCTGACTTGGATAAATACTGCCGCATTTAATTCCTCTATCATTTTGATACGCTGACATTTATCAGGTGACCCGTACGCCTCTTCTTGCACTTTGTGAGTTTACCGTGATTTGACTGCGACTCCACCCAGCTACCCAACCACCCAACCATCCATCCAGGCCTGTGCTGTCAGCCTGCGCTGAGAGACCTCCCAGTGGGCCAAATGTTATCGGTGTAACTCGATCTCCAACCCATTCGAATGGGAGGGATTGTTTACGAGGAGCCTTTAATAACTCCCATAGCCTATTTATATCTCTTAAGTCACACCCTATGTGTATGACGCACAAAAACACACAAAAACACACACAGATGTCAACTGTGACAAAGACGGTCTGTACTGGAAGATCTTATCCAAATCATGTGAGAAAATGTCTACTCCACTCAGTCAAAACAAATACACATGCATTTATTTACTTAAGCAATCACAGAGTTATCTACTGTACTCATTTGTAGACACAATCTCCAACATGTATGATGGTGTAAATACACGAATATATCTTCATCAACGGCAGGATACAGACAGTAATAACCAATTCAGTACGGTAACCATGTTTAGCGTGCAAATGGTTGGTTAACAGCAATAACATTCAACTTCTCCTTCTAATTATCCCCCGTGGAGGACAGCTCCTGAGGTCCGACCATACCCGAACGGGAAAACAAGAGGGAGGGCTGTAGAGGGAAAGGAGGAGAGCAGCTGGTGCGTAGCCTGGACAGTGAGGAGGGAGGGAGAAAGAGATAGATAGTGGGAGATGGGAGATGGTAGAAGAGAGAGAAGAGGGGAGTAAGATAACAGAAGGGCAACATGGTAGATCACTTTACACTCTCGACTGTTGCTGGTCCAGAACCGTTCACCAGAGGGAGTTTGGTCAGGCTTCACAACAGAGGCAAGAAAATGTTTCTTTAGAAATGTAAAGAGGCCTCTCACACACCAGCGGGAGTACGGCAAACCACACTGAAATAAGAGTGATGAAATGTAGCGGCAGCATCTTTAACACTAATGTACCACGGCGCTACAATGTCTGGCAAGTGTTGGTGTTGGTGTAAAACTCTCTCCAGCACATCAACACTGCAAGCTCACTGTTCGAGATCAGCCAGCAAAGAGCTGCCAATCATTCAGCGACAGCAGCGGATGAGGACTGCTGTGCTGACGGGAGAAATTGCCCAGTTGCCCCTGGTAACAACATTTGGGCCATTGTAAGCACTTTTCATGTTTAAAACATTTTCTGTATGCTCGTCCCCCTGTGTGAATAAGAGGGCTACACTCTCACTGATTTACAGTCCTCTGCTGCAGATAACTCCAGCAGCATCACATAAAATGGCCCACAAGATAGCAGAGCTCATACGGAGAGGGTCGACTCAAACTGAAGCTGAAAGAGCAGAAAAATGTGACAAGGTAGAGAAGCAGGTGGACGAGAGCTGCAGTAGAAAGCTTTGTGCAGATAGATCACTATTGTCGTATGCCGGCCTCGTCATGTCTGGAAACTAGCAGCTAGATTTCTTAAAAGATCCAATGAGTAGGATTTAATGTTACTCTCCTTCCAAACATGTATGGAAAACCCTGCCTGCGAAATTCACATAAAAAGCAAAAGACCACATCTAAACTCAGATCAGTTGTAGTTTGTCTGTTCTGAGCTTCTGGACAAAAATGACGGTTGACGGTGGACAGAATTTTTAAATCTGATAGAAAATTCTTTGAGCCCACAATATGGCATTGGGAAACTCTGCCATCATTATTTCATATTTTTAAGATGGAGGCACTCTGCACACTGTAGAGCATCAATTAACTCTACAGACTTTCCCCAAACCTTTTGTTTAGTTTAAGACCGCAGGTTTGTGTCAAATCATGCTGAATCTGGCCAGTCCACCAAGGGGCTTTCTGGGGTAAAACTGACAATGACTGAGGGATTGACCTGGGAACGTAGAGACAATATTATTTAGAGACTAGTCTTGGCAACCATCCTTGTACTCTGCAAGAGAAAAAAAAAACACCCTGAATCCATGGTGACATGGCAAACAGGCAACAACTAAACTTTTTCTCTGCTGGCAACGCTAACCAAAGGGACTACAGGCTGTAAAGTTATCTTTTAAAGCAGAAGACAAGCCTGAAATTATCTTTAACAACCAAATGCGAGATAAACCAGTAGTGGACTGGTGTCTGACTAGTTGGTAAAGTATTCTTAACATGGTCAGATAAAGTAATTTTAATGGGCCAAACTTTAATATGGAGGGATCCGTCTGCCTAACGAGGCTTACACAAATCAGCACTTTTCTTTCTAGTTGTGGTGGGAGCTCTAGGGAACCATGCCTAGTTTATCCCATTAAGTTGGCCAATATCGTTTTGTTCAGGGACTGTTTACCAGCAGGCACCCCGCTGTGGGGGAAATCACCACGCTTGAATCACCATAATGTGTGCAAAGAGATGAGAACATTGTACACTTAAGGGTTGGCAGAGTGGGAGGTAGCTGACAATTAAAGCCTGAATTTAAGTTTGAACTGTTTATTGGATGCTTCCTGCACATACTGTTCATAAACACACGCTATTAAATCAATAATAATGGAGTGCAGATGTAAATACACATATGTAATACTAGTCCCTCTCAAAACAGACCGTTTCCTGATTATTTCTCCAGTAATCTTCATCACTATAGCTGTCATATTGCGTCAGTTTATACGACCCCAAATAACTTGTCCTATTAGGGGAGAACATTATCCCATCCCAGAGATAACACTGCGATGTCGTCTGTTGATTTATTTCTACTAAAAAAAAAACATCTGACCTTTTAATGCGAGATTGGATGCAATTGACAGCTCCATGTTGGGTTTTGCGTGCACGGTATTTTGTGGCAAACCAAACAATTTTGTTTATTTGCTGGTCAAACTGGGAGATTCACTGGAAGAGCAATAAATGAGTTCTTTCCTAGACTTGTCATGGACTTTAAGTGCAAAGTCTGACGCTAGAACATTATAACTACACTATGAAGACCCTTTTCTATATTTTTAAACACAGCTCCAAAGGTTAACAAAGCCGAGCGGCAGCACGACCACACTGAGCGATGTGGCTGGGGTCGATAAATGTGGCCCAGGGGCTCTTCCCATAATGAGGAGGGGTCATGGGTCAAGGTATGTCAGAGCACAAGGCCGCGGGTGTTGACAGGCCCGGCCCGGGCCCATGTGAGAGGGAAAGTAAGGAATTATTGCCATTACATAATGAAACATTAAAAGATTAAAACATGGGGGCGGTCCCAAGTTTGGACTGACACAGACAAGAGGAAACAACCTCTGGACCTGTGATCTATTCAGCTTAGTCGGGTGTAAAACAGAGCGGAGTGACCCACCCTGACCCAATTGCTCCTGCACATCCTCATGACCACTCCTGCTTTTTTCCAGCTCTCCAAGTGCTCTCACAGAAAGCCGGTGGGGTTCACTGGCGAGGGTGATAGGTGATGTCATGACAGTGTGTGTGAGCTCAGTATTCGCTGAACTTTATGAGTGCATGTGTCTAGGGAGAAGGAGGGGTCCGTCTGACGCTGGAATGCAGAGGTACATAGCTATGAGGTCATGAGAATTAATGGCTGTTTGCACAGAGGCTATGCAGGATGTGAATGAGAGACAAAAAAAAAAAACAGGGCAAAATCCATGAAGAGAAACATCAGCTTACAACAGCTGCTGGGGCCAAATATGAATCACAAACACAGTTTAAACACAGGAGGGGCTCTAGTTTTCAATCCAAATACCATTAACCACAATTAATATATCGAACGGGTAGCCTGAGGGTGGTCAGCTGGGAGGGTTGGTTGGTTGGTTGATGAGGGTGTGGTCACAAATATGCTCAAGCCAGGATGAAGAATATGAACTCACAGTGAACTGAATGCAATCTGGCTGCTGGTGTCAGACAATACAATCTATTGTACTGCTGTGGCTGTCGAGCCTCATCATCAGCATAATGCCCTTTAGACCTCCCCTTCCCGCGAGCCTCCACCCTCGGGCCCTAGCAAAGCCTTACCCACATGTGTAGCGCTTCCATCAAAGCATCCATGATCCAGCTACGGCAGCGTTCTTCGGGAAACATCAAGAAAACATTTAAACATCACTAGTTTACAGGATGAGAAAGGTGGAACTATAAACCACCAAGCTGTGTGGTTGGGAAAACAATTCAAGCATGAAAGTTTCCTTCAGAAGCTTTTTAGGAGCTTTTGATCATATCGTGAATGTTCTAAATGCTTAATACGTGTCTAAATATGTTAAAACAATGTGACAATATGAAAGTAGTGATAGAAAACACAGAATTATAACCTGAATGTGCAGCTCCCCTCAGCTTTACGGGGGTTTATTAGCTATAGTTTCAGCTCATTGTTCAGCAGTCACAACTTAACTATTTTGGTTCCCTCACTGCTCTCACAGTGTCATCTTATGCAGTAGGCAGCTGTTTCCTGTGAAAAAGACAGACACACTTAGTGACAACTGGTGAATCTAGCAGAGAATTTAGCCGGTAACGAGCCAGATAGTTCCTTTGGGAGTTGCTAGACACCAAAAACAGAGATAACACGGAGAATATTGGGCTTATATTAAACAAATGGTTGTAAACATGACTCCAAATTATGACAGTATTGCTCTGTAACTGGTAGATGTGTAAATAAGCAACTGTTTGAAAACAGGTTCATCATATCAACTTAAAAGGTGAGGATATATTTAATTTCCGCTGCACCTAATGGCCAAAACTGCAAGTTTAAGGACTTCTAACAAATGTTGCAATTAAATATTAACTTTGAGTTTTAACCCACTTTAAAGAAACTACAAGCTGCATACACTTTGTTTTATAGTTTTAAGGACAAGCTTGAACTAGAGTTGTCACGATACTAAAATGAGTAACCTTGATACTATACCAGACAAAGTATCACGGTTCCGGGTAATACCGCGATACTGCAGCCTTTTTTTAATTATTATTATCTTTATAAACTGCAATGTATTTGTACAAGTTAGTTTGAAACAACAACGTTTGTTTTTAAGCAAAATTAGTGTTGCCACTGACAAAGACGCCACGGCAGACTCGCTGCTCGGGCCCGGTGCTTCTGCCATGGTGAGTGTGTTGTCTCGTGTCTGGGCGAGACAGAACTTTAGCTTGTTGTTTGTTTTGAAGCGAGTTTCTATCGAAGCGGAGCTGTCTTCACGGAGTTCATGCTTGCCGGCAGAAACACACGAACAGCCAATCAGCTAACAGACGGGCGGACCCAGCGTGCAACAGCCTATCACATCCCTGGACGTCACCAGTAACAGGCAAACAGCCAATCATTCAGCAGCTGTGTAGTTCGGTTGCAGCACATGCCATGTTTTTTTTACGAGTGAGTAGCATGCAGTGAGAAGCCGGGAGGAGAGCAGAGGCGGCCGCTATGTAGCGGAGACTGGCACCGGTAATATAGTAATCCACGGTAGTACCGTTGTGTAAAATTTCTAGTATAGTAGCGACGGTTATGATTTGGCACCGCGGGGTACCGTGTATACCGTGGGTATTGTGCAACTCTAAATCAGAGAGGCAGAACAGAGACCTAAGGTAACCCTGGAGGAGCTGCAGAGCTCCACAGCAGCGACTGGAGTATCTGTACATAGGACGACAATAAGCCGTACACTCCACAGAGTTGGGATTTATGGCAGAGTGACCAGAAGAAAGCCATTACTTTCAGCAAAACACAAAACGGCACGTTTTAAATTTGTGAAAAGGCATGTGGGAGACTCCCAAAATGTACAGAGGAAGGTGCTTTGGTCTGATGAGACTAAGGAGGGTGAATAGCTATGCACATTGACTTTTTCTGTTATTCTGTCATTTGTTGTTTGCTTCACAATTTAATAATATATATTTTTTAAACATCTTCAAAGTAGTGGGCATGTTCTGTAAATTAAATGACGCAAATCCTCAAAACAATTCATGTTAATTCCAGGTTGTGAGGGAACAAAACACAAAAAATGCCAAGGGGTGAATACTTTTGCAAGGCACTATATATTTAGCCTCCAAATGGTTTCAATAGATGACTCAGCTGGTAAGTTTCTCTACGTGTTCAGCAGCTTTAAGAAACCATTGCACACAGTATTGGTAACTGCTCTGTGATGCTATAATTACCCTGAGGGTCAGCCAGCATAAAAGCAGTCAGTCAGTGGAGCCAATATGAGGTTTTGATCATGTGTTTGATCAGGGTAAAACATTATTCATAGGCGAGATTGTATCACATGATGAGAAGCACACAGTCCTGTTAGACCACATTGTTTCTGTGAAACTCGGATAAAAACATTAATGTTAGCTCTCTCTCCAGTTCCTCGGCTGTTCCTTAAAGCATTGTTGTGGATTCTGTCTGCCTACATGGCCACAGGGCAGCACTGGGAAAAGCCTACTTTGTGCACATAGCTGTCTCCTTACGTCATGGTAAGGCTTATGGGAAGCACTCCTATGCATTCCCTGGAGTGTCTGACTATGTATGTGTGTGTTTCAGTTGTTGCATCTGTGTTTGTGAACATGAACATTTGTTCTCAAGCACATTTTGTGGAGCCACTGGAGTGTGTCTCATTTGTCTGGGTTTTTCCACTGAGCAAGACACGGTGCAAAACATGCCACACAAGCAAAATCCCCCACAGACCTCTCAGTATACTGTACAGAAAAGTGACACATTCCCCCCTCTCTATTCCGTTCCTGTCTCCCCTCCAACCTTTATGAGGAAGTGTGACGCAGTTGGGTTCATACTTCTATTGGGGGCTGTTTAATATCGTCTTCCTGTGGGGGCAAACAAATTGCATGCCATGGGAAGGGTGTAGAGCTCCACTGCCTGCCTCATGGTACAATAATGGAAACTTAAAGAGAACTCAACCGATTTTACACATCAAAGCGTGTTCATTGGTTTGCTGCTGCATATGTTACAAAAGTTGTACAAAGCCTTTTATAGCTAAACAGGGAGCTGGGCAAAATATGATAAACTGCCTCAGTTGATGTTACTTAAGACTACAAGTGGGAAATTAATAAAATCTGAGGGTGTGGAGTTAGAAACAAGTGAATTTACCGGATTTCTGTAACCCGCTGCTCATCTCTGCTTGAGGCTATTAGCTTGCTGCTACATCAGTCAATGCTAGCATCACACACTGACTCTGCCAGCCGTTTGGTTGTGCTTAAAAACAAACTCAAAATAATATCTCAGCTACAGTCCCATTGAGAAGTCTCGTATCCAGCTTGAAAATGTTAAAGAAGGCTGTTCTTGACCATGCTGTTAAGTTTGTGAAAATCTACCAATAATCAGGTAATTTAGACTCTAACCACACCTAGTCTGCTTAAGAATTTGGGAAACACTCCTTTTGAAGCATTAATCTAGGTCTGTAGTCCTTAAAACATATCAAAGGAGACATGTTGTTGTTGTTTCTAAAGAGCAATACACAAAATATTAGGACGAGCTACAAAGATACTGGTTCCACCTTTTGAGTTTGAAAATCAAGGCAAGACTTGACACACTGAAATTTCACAACTTGATTCACAGCTAAATAGTAAAATTTAATTCATGGTTGCTCATTTAAGCCTCCTGAACATTGCCCAAAACAAACAGAAGCTGATGCTCTTATGGAAAAACATAAAATGTCAGAGCAGGTTTGAAGCACCTTGATACTACAGCTTGTCTGCTGTTGATAGATGACCAGCAGTGCTTTTAGGATTAATACATCACTCTGCTGAGCTGCAGGAAAAATAAATAAATAAAAATCAGCTCGCTCAATGTGTGATGCCTGACAATGTTAGTCAGGCTTTACCCTCATTGAATGGTTGATTCAAATATACAACTTTCAAATCAATGTTGTACCGACCGAGCTGGTCATTGGAGCAGGAAAACTAATGAGGCATGGCCAAAGTTAGCTGCATCTGTTGGGCACAGATTTTCCAGCCCTGTTTGTTTCTATTATGAATTATTTCTGAGAGTGTAAAAGCACTTTAACATCTGATTTGTAAGAAGGTGTCTGGCCTGATAACAGTAAGGCATCAAAGATAGAAACGGTTATTATAGGTTGTAGTGGTAAACTAAACCTAGCACAAAGTTTTCCCAAGCAGACAGATAACATGTTGCTCGTAAGCAGCATAATTAAAAACAGACTGTGGCTCATTTTACTACCGACACATGCTGGAGTTCATAATTAAAGAGGAAATTAAAGAGGAAAAAAAAACAATAAAGGAGCCATCAGTGAAAAGTGTACAGACATGTCAAAGACAAATGTTATCAGGCTACAACTGCTTAAGAAATGACTTCAACAAAATTATCAACATTTTCTGATGGTCGACCGTTCTGTCCATTAACTTGTGATTTCAGCTTTAAAATGTTGAATTTCATACTGGACTACAGCTCTGAACAGACCTGAAGACAAATACCTAATACTGATGATTTCCACCAAAAATAAAATACTTTTTTTGTCTTGATAATGGTTGATGGAAGAGAAGTGTGCAAACAAGGACTGTTGAGTGTTTAGTCAGCATTTAACGACACGCACACACTAAGAGGAAAATCTTCAGCCGGCTCTCTTTGCAACCAGCCCGTTATAACTCGCATGTTCGTACTTAGCTTAATACCCACTATTGTCCTTACTTGTGCATTCCCACATGCACTTGTTCCTCACTTCAAATTGTCAGGACATCAGTGCTAAATTTTCTCCCGTTTCACTGTCTGTTGTCCTTCATTTGAGAATAAGTACAAAGTACCAAAAGTGCAAATGAGAATATATGATCACAGAACAAACAGGTGAGGCATACACACCTGCATGACGCCACTCGCACCTGTATTTGTGAACTGTATTCAACTCCACACTTGCATGTCAACCGATACATGACACATGCTCAGACTTAAATGTCACTATGTGTCGAGCTATACTGGGACAAAGGCTCACTAAGTTCCCTGGTATGAAGCTCATAATGCTCATCTGCCTCCTCATTTCCCCTCACGCCCTTCAAATGATAGTGGCTCTAAGGCTCTAGGCTCTAAGATTAGTGACTCTTAAGAGAAAGAAAAGATGAAATAACCTATTGCCCACATGCTACATCAGGAAACTGCAGGCTTTTTACGTCAGCGCACAACTATTCCCAGTGAAATGCAAAGTAAGCAGCCTTCCTGCTTGCTAAAGCTTTCATGAACGAGTAAATGCCTACAGGGAATTAGGGATGGTGTGTGTAATGTGTGTTGTTTTCTAACAAACACCACTATTGTGCCTGCGTGCACCTGCCTTTACTCCCTGTATCCACACACACACGCACACACACACACACAGCCAGAGTGAGACATTAAAGGCAAACACAATTCAGTACAACACCAACAGGACACCTCTCCAAAACCAGAAAGTGTCCCATCATACATTATTCACAGGAGACAAACTATCCATTTCCAATTCAACTGAGTGGTTGGTGGTTCCTCACAGCGGGGTCTCGTGGCCACTAAAACATCCATGAGAAGCCTCCAGGGAACCCATCACCGCTCCACCTCCAGCAAATCAGGAATATTTCACCCACCCACGCCCAAAATACATCAACATTAGGGCAAGTTATTAAGGGGTCATTGCAGGTACTCTTTAACCTCTTCAGCCTGTAAAAATATTTAAATCTAACAAGGAGGAAAACTCACACTTGAGGCCATGAGATGAGGGCTTACAGATAGACATTACTTTTGTTTTAAGAGGGTGGGGAAAAAACCCAGTGGAGACCACTGGTTTAAAATGTGTGTTTGGAGGAGAAAGAGCCAGAGGACCACCCAGAATCCTGCTCAAGACAAAAGGTCAACACAGACAAATTAAATGAGAGCATGCGTGCAGGTTTGCAGGACATCCAGCATCACCCACTTACTTGTATGGAGTCGTTCGCCATGGTTGTCCCTGTTGCTCCTGTTTGTCTGTAGTGTCACAGACAACCTGTGCACATGTGGGATTCAACTTCAACGTGTCCTCTTCTTTCTTTCTTTGTTTCCCCCCACAGGACAATCAAATAAAACACTAAATGTGGGGAGAGGACCGTCTATTTGACCTGTAGGTGTTATCTCAACTTTATACAAACAGTCTGTATTGTACACAAAGGCAAACAGTCAGGAGGTAATCCGCATTGTTGGCTTGCCTGGTGGCCGCGCCTGAACTGAAGCTCCCTTAACGGTGTTAGCTCTCACTCACATACAATTTAAATGCATGCAAAACGCTGTTTGTTTGTTTTTTAAACAAAATAAGAGCATCCAAAGGAAACTAGAAAAGCTCCACATTCATTGTTCATCTTCTTTGAGTGTTTGCCATTCAACAGCGAGGAAGAGCCCCATAAATCCACCGGCAGCCCTCCTCCGTCATGTCCTGCTGAACCCTAGCGGTGATAAAGTCGCACACAGGCGGCAGAAAATGACAGAAAAGCCCCCTCTTCTTCTTCTCCTTCTTCCGCTGCTTCTCTCTTGTTCTTCTCCCGGTAACATCCGTGAAACACGAACACGCCTCAGTCTCTTGTCTGTATCACATGCCACACACAAAAAGCCGCCTGTCAGTCCTCCACAAGCGGCTCATGCAGCCAAAATGACGGACAATAGAGAGCTCATCTTTCGGGGGAAGAAAAAAGAAAAAGAAAATCCTGCTAGCTGAAGTCTGACACAGACAACACAACACTGTCCTCGTGGGATGTGTCGAGACTACATCTCATCACAACCAGCGGGTAACTGGCGGCAGAGAGAAGAGCACACACACAGACACACACACCTCAGCACACACTGCTATACAAGCCTGCTGCCTGCGCGCTCACGACGCCCGAGCGAGCAATGCCGCCCGGCCGTTCATTGGTCCAGGGCTGGGCGGCGGGGGCGCGCCCGGATGTGTCATGTGACCTGCATTAGCCGTCGTTGTCAACTGTGAGTTGGTGATGAACCAACTGTTGAGGGTTTTCAATGGCAAACACACAGCGCTGCACTCATCAGTGGACAGTGGCCTTTTATCTGCGTAAAGGTTCATTATAAACTTTAATAGGTATGATCATTAAAATGTACTTCAAAGCAGGGCTCATTATGCGGAGTAGGTTGCAGTGTAATTACATTTATATTGTTAAATTAATATAGCAGCATTTTAATTTGGAGCTGGGTGAGCTCATTTCTCTCAAGTTTCATACAACCACAACTACAAATACAACCACACACACACACAGGCTTATAGATGCAAATGTGGAGTGATGGGCAGCCACGTAGAGGCACCCTGAGAGCAGGTAGGCATTCGGTACCTTGCTCAAGGGCAACTCTTCAGTGCCCAGGAGGTGAACCGGCACCTCTGCAGCTACCCGTCCACTAAACTTGAACAAGCCACCCTCCGATTCAAAAGCCAGACTGAGCGACTGCCCCCATAAACTTATCAGTGTATCAGACTTTTTACTATGTACCACCCACTGACAGTTTAAAGAATGGGTGTCGTATCCGTGACGTCACCCACAGGTTTCTGGAAAGCCATTTTAAAGCTCAGTGTGGTGGCTAGGCACCATCTTGGCAGTCCTGCCTCTGCTCTGCATACTCTAAAAATCAGTAAAGATGTGGATCATCGGTGGGCTGAATGAAGCTAGAGTGCTCAAAGAAGCCACCTGTAACGACACCCACCTGTCAGATAAAGGGGCCACACTGTTAATTATGCATAACTTTACGTCTCATTATAATTTGAACAGGTCAGTTCTATAAAAAGTTCTATTTTTTTTGTACCACGCTGTAAACATCTTTATTTCTGCTGTGAAGTTTACATTTTAATATAGGGGCTTATGGAGACTGACTCGTTCTGTTGCCAGCCTGAAGTGGCTCTGGCTTCAATTACCAATAACAGAGTTTGGTGCTTGGTACCACCTTAAAAAATATTAAGCTCTGTATCGCTATATTGTAGGAACAGTTTACACAAGAGGTTTATTTGTAATAAAGTTTATTTATTGCAGAATGCTGTTGAATTCTGAACAGAACTGGTTCAAGAACCAGAACAAATTTGGTGGATCCCATTTGGAGCCACAATTGAAATGTGCATTAATTTCATTCCTGCTTATTATTTTGTCGCTACATTTTAGCTCTTACCTGATCATGGATGTATGCACATGCTACGTGCATGAATTATTAATTTTATTTATTTATTTGTAATTTATCAGTTTATTTAATTCATTTATTTTATTTTTGAAACATATTTCAGAAATTCCTCCATGAACTTCTAGAGTTAGCGTGTGGTTTGCGAACTAGTGGGCTAACCTATAGTAAAGTAAAGTAAGTATAGTAAAGTATCTAGAAGACTGATGGACAAAAACTTTAGCCGCCCTTTGCCTGGAGCATTTATCCGTGTTCCAGTCAATGATAATAAAATGATCTCATTGAGTTAGTTTCTGTAGGTTTTTCACTTTCATATCTTGTTTCATGTTTTAAACTGAACTGAAGGATGATACATTTGACAGTCCTTAGATCATGAAAAACAGTTCAACAGGAAGTTTTTTCCACAGACATCAAAAACCCAAAACCTGACTCTGAATGTGTTCTTGGGCTTTGGAGCAACAAAGGTCTAAACGGCAGAGCTGTTTTCAAGTTTCATGGGTCTCAAATCAATTTAAATATAAATCAAATGTCAAGTTTTGTCCAAAAAACATGTCTCAAGTCAAGTCTCAGGTCAAAGTCCAGTCTGCATAATCAAAATGTAAATAAGTACCTTAAATGTTTGTAATTTTGCTGCTACAACTGTTACATGTCATGGCTACCTGAGGCCTGCATGTTGTATTCTTGTATTTTTTATTTTTTATTTAGTGTTTCTTTTCAGGTTAACTCACATCAAGTCTTTAGTCACTCAAGTCTCACTGCAGGTAAGTCCAAGTCCTTTTTTGTGACATAATCCTTTATGATTTTTATGAACTGCTACTACTCTAAAAGGACACAGTTATGAACATGTAATATCATCTTTTTGGCCATTGTGGTATTTCCCCTATTGTAAAAATAAGCACAGACTTAACACTCCAAGTTTCATGTCTGCTACATATCATATTTTTGTCAATAAAAGCAAAGCACGACTGTAGCTGATCTTCTTCAACAGAAATGGTAGTCATACTACAAAGCCTGTGTGTGTTGGTGTGTGAGAGAAACTTGTGTTGTAGTGGTGTGAGTGGGCGTCTTTAGCAGATCTGATAGAGGAGTTGAACTGGACCACATTTGCATAATTGCTTTGCATAATGAAAATTAGCCGGCAGAAAGATGGGAAGGAAGCAGGAACAGAGAGTGACCCGACGCGCCAGGATACACACTACATCTCCAATATATACATGGAAATCTGTGCTGTCATAGCTGACGATAAACTGAAAAACACTGAGTCACTTACAGTCAGCAGTATGATTTAACTTACTGCGACTGAATAGAAAAGAACATCACAAATCCACAACTACTGATCCAATCTGTGAAAGTGAAGGTGGTAACGATTCATGATAAGATAATAAAACATAATTCATTTTCTGAGAAATATATGAATTTAAATCAAACTGTAAGATAAAACCATAAGAACCTCTTGTCCCACGTGTAAAGGATATAGTGGAAGTCACGTGACAGAATTAGGTCAAGCCATCTGTTAGGTTATTGTAATTATTAGCATACCTACTTTAGCAAAGGCTTTGTGAACAATGTCACGTCTGTTTTCATGCTAACAATAATCATGTTGCCTGAAAAGGTGCAGACTTTGTATTTACTAGTTACTGAAAATCAAACAAGCTGATTGAACAGTCCTGATAATAAAATGTGTCATATCACACATGTCAAAGGGTGAATTATGCAAATGCATTACCACATCTAAATAAAACAAATGTTAGATATGTTAGTTAATACTGATAACTTAAGACGAGATCTGATCCAGTCTGGATACCAGGTGTAATATTTTAGATGTTCTAATTTACAGCTTTGAAATTCCCCCAAAAAACCTTTTTCTCGTGCAACCGAGAGCTCATAAGCTAAAGATATTTAAATGAGCACTTTCTTTTTGATGTTTACAAATAGCTTGTTCTGTTCGGTCAAAAGTGTAAAACTACAAGTTTAATTAACAATATTATAAGAGAGAAAAAGTAGCAAAAGGGACTTAAGTGAGAACTCTCCCTCTCTCTCTTTGACTCAACGCAAGTTTCCTTGCTACCGTTACCGTTGGCAACTGTTGAGTCCACAGCAAAATTATCAGTTTCTCTGGTTTTACTTTTTATAGATATATATATTATATATTTCGGTATATTATTTGGTTCAGGTAGAATTTGCATTTTCTTCACCTGCCATGTTAAATCACAGAATATCTACAGTAACCCAGAACAGACAAACCAAATAGTGGCTCTACATTAGGTCAGGAGTTTCTTGTTTATGCTTGAAACAAGAAGGTGAGGTGAGGAATATTCAGTCCGCCGCATTCTGCAACTTTACCACTAGATGCCACTACACAATTTTACACACTGGACCTTTAATCGAGCGCTAAAACCCTAAAACACAAAAAAGGACCTTGGTTGTATATATTTATTTTTATTTATTTATCGTACAACAAAAACAAAAGTAAAAAAATATATAATACATTTTTAAAACACTTTTAAATTGTATTTCTTTCTAGCTGAGACAGAAACTTGTTGACCTTTGACACACCCTGCACGCTTCAAGCAGAGGAGAAGGTAACAGCTCGACCGTTAACTACGCAGCTGTGAAGTGTTATTAAAACGTTATAATTAACTAAATACTACTAGTTTTACTAATACTAGCTCTAGTCGGGTAAAAAAATAAAAAAAATAAACAAGTAGCCGGTTAGTAGAGGTCGTTAGTTCATGTTGTTTCTTCGCGAAAACTCGTTTTTATCGTTAGCATCGCAGCGGCTAACTAGAAAAGCTAATGTTGACAAACGGTTGGCAGTGTGTGGCATCTCTTAAATAGTGTCATTTATATATTTCAACATTATTTCAACTTATTTACAGCACAAGGTATGTCAGATATTGAAGTTCAGGTTGAGGTGCGGGTCGCCTCAGACTCACCATCGGGACAACAGGAGGCCGTGAGCGGCGAGACGGCGTCAGACATCACGGGGAGTCTTCAGCACACCGGGCACCCAGGTGAAACACTCAGCCCAGCATTTGAATGTGTGATTTGTAGCTAATTTTTACCGCTCATGCACTGTTAGTGAGCCCTTGTCTGATGTTTAAAACACTTTCACTCTTAAGTTGGGAGTTTTTTCTGTGACTATAACGTACATGTTTCTTGTGTCAGATGTGGAGGAGCCGCTGTCGTTACTGGCCAGCGTTGCTCTGGCGCCACCCCGCGGTGATCCCGCAGCATGTGGACGGGTGGAGGGGAGCCTCCAGTCCATGCAGCTGCAGCTCCAGTTCCAGTCCCTCATGAGCGAAGCTGCAAAGTTACAGGACTGCCTTGCCAATGTGTAAGGGTCCTGTCTGCTCCTCATAATGCAATGATGTTACTTGGTTGTTTCTAGTGGTCTCTTATTCTGTCTTTGTGTTTATTTTATTTTATTTTATTTTACAGACAGGGCCAGATAGAGAAAGATGCTCTTGCTGCTGAAGTGCCTAGTTTCCTTTACACATGTCAGCGTTACTTTAACCAGCTGGAATCTGCAGCTCAGAGCACCGTGCCCCAGCTCGGCTCTCAGGCCTTTGACATCTACCCATGGGTAAATTAGAAAGTAAAAGTTTGTGTATTAAATTTACTTTTTGAAAGCAGACAAAAATCATCTGCGTTGCACAGAGAACTTTCTGCCATTGTATTAGAGTAATAGCAGAATTAGGTATCTCTGCATCGGCTACCTACAATGTGCCTTAAATTAATGTATGTTTATGTCAAATCTCAGTGACTTATTTAACACCTAGCCACGTTCATCTTTTCTAAAAAGATAAGAAGTAACTTTGCTTTGGCAAATTTTGGTGGACAAGTTCAGGGAAATCTAAGTGAGTGTCTGGATCATGTGTAATGGGAAATCCAAAGTTTGTACTGTTATTGTCGTTCCAGTTGTTGGAACCAACAATACTCTTAAGGGGACACACTGTATCTGTTGCTGATTGTGTTCACTGTATGAAAACATCGCAGTTTAACGGTTGTGTTTTTATGTGTGTGTAGTGCATGCAGCTGTTGGATTTCTCTCAGCAGTTGTGTGACAGGTTAGTGCAGCTGGTGGTGGCCTACGCCAGCTACGGCCTTCTCTGTTTGGACGAGACCAGGCCTAACAGGTATACAGGCAGACACATATTTCTACTGATGCACGTTTACTATAGCTTCATATACGTATATATACTTACTTTTCTGTTGGTCTAGAGCAAAGCGTCACGTGACAATGGTTCAGACAGAAAGTCTTCACGTTTAGTTATCCCATCTAATTGAACGATAACGTTTACCCGTCGCCTGACAGCAAGGTTCCTGGTTCGAACACCCTGGTCAACTGGGCCCTTTCTGTGTTTGCATGTTCTCCCCGTGTCTGTGTGGGTCTTTCTGGGTACTGTGGCTTCCTACCGCAGTCCACAGGGTTCCCACGGGTGCTTGAATTCCTTGAAAATGCTTGAATTTCAATTCAGTGTTTTCAAGGTTGTGAAAATGCTTGAATTTTTTGTGAAGTGCTTGAAAATGCTTGAAATGTATGTGATGTCTATCTCAATAAACCAAGAGAAAACAGAAATGTTTCCTAAGCGGCTACGCGCTTGATCCGATGCCTTTACATGCAGAACTCAGTTATCATACTCGCTTGGTGTTCTGCCGAGAAATAACAGTAGACTGCTATCGACACCTGTTGGTCACTGTTATTGCGCTATGGTAGTTACACAATACACCGCTCACAAGCTGAGAATACAAGCCAATTCACAATTAGTTAAAAATCAAAACAGTCAATCTACCACCATATGAAATAATGCTAATTAGACCCATATTATTATGCTATACAGTGGCACCGCTGCGCTTCCCATGACCATCATGGCAAACACAACTAGTAGGCTACCTATTTAAAAGGGGCTGGAAAAATGGAAAAACTGGTGCTTGAAGGTACTTGAAAAGTGCTTGAATTTGTTCATAAAAAAGGTGTGGGAACCCTGAGTCCAAAGACATGCAGGTTAATAAGTGACTTTAAAATTGCGTGTATGTGTGAATGTGTGCAAGAATGGTTGTCTGTATGTGTCAGTCAAATGTCAGCTGGGATCAGTCCCTGATAAGGATAAGCAGTCATAGAAAATGGATGGATGTTTACTCATGCAGCATTTGCGTTTCGTGTAAATGATCCTCAAAATATGGATCAGCTTTCCCACCGAATACATTTCCTAAACAATAACAAACCATCGCTGTTTCCCTGGAGGTTTCACTTTACACCAGTTTGTCATTTTAGCTTTTTGCCAGGCGAATGTTCCATATCTTAACTCAGTATAGTTTTATGTATAGTATTTGTACTTTTATATACAGCCAGATTATATATCCAGCAATGAAATCAAGATGGCACATTCTCTACTCTGTCTCTTACACTTTGCTTCATATTGTTGGCAGCTCTGTCATTCGTATTAGCATTCTCCGTTTGATTCTTGTGTTCATATTTTGATTTCTTCCTCTTTTTTTCCAGCCGAGTCCTCTGACTGTTGCTGCTGTGACAAATCCATTTTCACGTTCTCTTCCTGTCCGACTCCCTCCACTTTCTCTTTTGCATTCCCAGTGTGTCTCACTTCTGCATCGGTCAGCGTCAGCTCGGGCGACTAAGGCTGTCCACGTTCCTCTACTGCAAGCCGACGCCGTACCTGGCCCGGGTCAATACCGGCCTGTACAAACGAATGCGCTGGAACGTGGACAGACTCGGAGATGAACAGCAGCAGACGGGTGGAGAGCAGGGTGGAGAGAGGGAGGCAGAAACAGTCGGCGACACAGAGTAGTGAGTGTGGATGATATCTCCTCCCTCTATTTCTACATTTTAAAAACAGTTTCTCACCCTCCCAAATGCTGATATGCATATACTGGTATTAATCTATTACCGATGTCTCATTCAGTTACTTCCTGTGCTACGAAGATATTCCCAATGAACACAGAGCAGCTGGTGGGGATTGCGCAGGCCCCTTTCATGATAACATGTTGAGGATGTGGTCCATCGGTCAGTGGGTGCAGATAAACCCTAACCTTGACACAGAGGACATCTATGACTGGTATACTGATTCATTTTCTTTCTTTCACATAAGTTAGTAAAACATCAGGAAGACATCCCTTACATTAAATAGACAATTCTCTAACACGTTAAGCATTTAAAACAAACCATGTATCTGTTTGTTACAGGATCTTGTGCGAGGTTCCTCAGGCCAGCTATCACAGGCTGCGGTTTCTGGGCAGCGCTGAGCCGTCAAGCTGCAGTGCTACAGACTTCCTGCAGCAGCTGCTGTTGTCACGGCAAACAAAAGAGTGATGTCAGGCCCTACAGGAGGAGTGCGTTTGTATTGTAGTGATGGTTGGAAAGATAAAAAAGCATGTTGAAAGAGTTAAATCCTCAAGGCAGTTATTAAGTTAATATGTTATGAGATTTATGAGAGAGTCTAAAAGATTGAACATCTAGTTTCTTATGGACGTCGGAGCAGAAACACCCGAGCTTGACTCACAAGCACGACTGTAAACCATGACACTCAGTCCGAGGACCTGTTTGTTGGTTTATCCATATTTAAACCTGAAGAGGGTTGTGTGTTCATAACATGCTGTGGCTGGTGTTTGTTTTAAAGTTTTCTCAGTCTCAGTGACATAAAGAGTTTTATACTGTATAATGTGACACGTGTTGTAAATGTTTGCTTCACATTATTTTGTCACTTTATTTTGCTCAGTGGGTTAATGCTGTAAGTTTCGAAAGAGTTTGTAAATAGTTTTTAAAGAGCCTTTGTCTTTTAAAAGAAGAAATCCAGATATATTAAAAAAAAAACATTTTATTGACACATTGCATTGAAATAATTACACAATCACAGATTTCTGTCTTTAAAAACAAGCTGCCTTGATTCGGGCTCCACAAGTGACAATGCCCATCATTTACTTCATTTTTCAACAGGTTCATTAAGCCATTTAAATTACACATGTGTTCATTTTCAATAAATTAAACTTAAAGTTTTGTGTTTTGGATCCTAAGTAATAAATTTGTTCCCTCGTAGTTTAGTCGTCTTTGCTCAGTTTGACCGTCTAACCATTCATTGACTGGACATGAAGTATAAGATGCAAGCAACAAACAATAAAAATCTACCATTTACACCCAACATCCTTAGTTATATAATCAATAAAAATCTATATAGGACTCTTAAAGGACAACTATACTTCTAAATCTCTAAAGTACAAAAGTAAAGTGGAGTTTCCCTTCTTTACAGTGAGCAGTCTTCAAACAAGATACACACAAATACACTGCACAAACATGAGAAAGCACATTTAAAAAGGCCAGCTTCATCCAAAATGCAGTAAGCATAATGTGTCCTCCCTGGAGGAATGCAAACACGTACATAAGCATAAACACGTTCTTGCTTTTCAGCTGCTACACATGGGCTTTGATAAGACAGTGAACAAACTAGCAGGTGACGTTAAAGGGAATTTTCTTTGCTGGGAATCTGCCTCATGGATGAAGTTTTAAAGCACTGGATGCAGATTCTCCTTAATTTCATACCTGGCTCATTGCTTTCAATTCAGTTACTGAACAAAATGTAACCTTCGTGCTATTTGACATTGGAAAGCAAGTCTACAAAACTAAAGAAAAACTGATTCAAATGAACAGCATGTCTGTGTCCAGGGACTGTCAGGAAACTACCATCTTTCTATCTCGTCTCAAAGCCTGTGACATTACAGTGAAGTTTAACTGTAAACACTGTATGACAAACAACAGACCAGCATCAACATACAGCACAGGTATGAACATTTACAACCAGTGAGACACACTTCCGTACCATAGCTCATCACAGTTTCAACATTAATAGTTAATACTCAGAATAACCTGATATTGGACCCTCCCCTTTTATTAATCTTCATATCAAACAAATAAAGTGACTCCTCACCTTCACAGCGATATCGGCTAAAACCCAGAGTTCATCGTTGTCTTCTAATGTAAAATCTGTGTACTGGATCAGTGTAGGAGGTCTTGTATAGTAACTGGTTAGCATCAGTCTGTGACTAAATAAATAACATGTAAAACGTGAAGTCCTAAAGGAGGACTACACCTATGGATAAATGCATGGCTATAGGACAGTGTTGTCGACCATATAAGGCTAACCTTCACCATTATACACAAAGAACTAAAACTTCATTGGTCCCCGACTCCAGTGTTTCAAAGGAAAATGTTCCCAATGACTCTTGGTTAATGATCCAAACAGGTCAGACTGAGATCATATAATTATGCTCAAGCAGGTGTTCCTCTTAATCAGTAACAGTCGCTTTTGTAAATAAATTATACCAAAGAGGACGACACGCAGAAGTCGACCCGCCATAGTGTCTCGGTCTCTATAATAAACATAATTGAAGTGCAATCTCAGAAATATGGGAATCACTATTCAGTAGCAAGACATCTCCAGTGTATTCTCATTTTAAAATAAGGTGATAATGATGTCAGATACAGTTATGGCTACAGGTGAAGAACACAAAGTAAAACAGCCAGATCTATCAGTCAACTTGCCATCGATTGATAGAGGCCATTTGGCACTATCGGTATGTCAGGGTGTGTGGATATGACCATCCATTGATTTGGAAAAAAAAAAAAGTGTCCAGTTCAAATGCTGTCAGTCAGTCACTACGATGCACCCTGGTGTCAGTAATCACATGGTTTCAGGTGTGTGAGTTTGAAGGACTGAAGTGTAATATTATAGTCTAGCAGTTGGTGTAAAGTTTGTGTTTGCAATGGTGTAGCATATCGAATGTGAGTTGAGAGGTGCCGAGTTTCACTGTGGTGTCGTTTTCGTTTACTTGAATTTCTGAGGTGGAGATGAGACCCACATTCTTCTCTGGCAGCGCAAAAAGCTTTCTGGCCCTCAGTAGGACTTCTTAGACAAGAGGAGGTATAGTTTTATTTTAAACTTTAATTGACAGGCCAATTTACTGTACACTCAGTATACTTAAATTTGACTTATTTAAAAACTAGAGCCAAGTCTTTATCATTTATCAGAAAACATCTGATCTGATTGTAGAATAAGTGAACGAGCCTGAAGAGTTACGACTAAATACTTGGCGCCAGCTTGGCTTGATACTCAAGTATTGAGGTTGCAGAAAATAAACTGAATAAATACAATATGAAAAATCCAAATAATTAAAGTTAGAGAGGAGCTGCACAGTGGAGAACCTGGACTCATGACCTCAGTTTGCAACCATGACCTTAATCGAAAACCTTTTTTTTTTTTAAAAAACCTTTTATGAATCACAAATGGCATAACCCGGGCACAAACGTTGATCTATAACCCCACCAAGCACTGGTATATATTGTGCTTGTTTTTACAGTATAGTTAGAAATCCCTGTCTGAATCTATAACAGTGGTTCAAACTTTGTACCTCTTAAAACCCCTTTAAAACAAAGCCCGGTCCATTTGTGCCCACTCATCACGGCTTCCATCAGTTTTGTGACCAGATTAAAGAATTATTACTTTTAAAAGGGCTGCAGTTGAACGCTCCATAATAGGTCAGTGTATTCAGTAGCAAAGATTTGCTTTTTCCATCTTGTGACCACTTTTTTGTTTGGGAACCACTGATCTACAGCACCAAAAATGTATGCGTTTGCCTCCAGGGCTAAGCAATATATCAATATCATTTATTGTATATCTTTGTGATCCTAACGTGGACTTTTCTTTTATGATGTGAATTGTAATACATCGTCTAATTCAACACTACAAATTGTGGATTTTGCTGAAATACAGTGTTAAAATGGTCATTTACCATCAAGTGATGTAGTTTCTTGATGTCGTGATGTATGTCAGGGTCAAATCATTTCTTCTGGTTATTGCAATTTTTTTTTAATTTACCCAAATAATTACTTTAAACAGTCCATAAAGCTGTTCTCCATAGGTAAATATTAATGCTTCATTGTGTGTATAGGCCGCCCTGCATGTGTACATTACCCTGTGTTTGTGTGCCGTGTCTCTTCCAGTCGTGAATTTCCATGTGTATGTGCATAACTGGGCAGCACTCTCCCCTCTGTGAGTGTTGTTAACACAGTACTGCAGATGTTGCATTTCACGTCCCCTCAGTGGTGAGTCTCCAGCTCTACCACTGTCCACTCTCCCTGTGGGGAGCTCCCAGTGGCCTCTGGGGAGAAACTACTAACAGAGGTGACCGTGGCAGAGGGAGGGGTGAGTGGGGGCAGTAGGTTCGGCCACAAGCTGCTCTCCAGGGGGCTCAGTGTGCCTCCTGCACCCCCTGGCAGCAGCAGCAGGGAGGAGCAGCCATCTCTGTTCAGTAGCAGGGTCTGATTGATCAGCTGCTGAACTATGTCCACTTTCTTCCCCCAGTCCAGGTCTAGGGGTGAAGGTCGCTCTGGAGACTCAGGGGGGCAAGGGGAGGAGCTGTCTCCATCCTGGGACGGGGGGTTGCTGGATGTCTGAGGGGAATCTGGAAGAGGAGGAAGGGTCTCGGTGGACGGAGAAGAGTCTCGATGTTCATCATCTGAGGTCACCTTTTCACAGTCGTCGTGTACCTCTAGATCTGACGCTTCTTGCCTGAGCTCCTTCTCTTTACTGTGGTTGAGCTCCTTTATCTCCTCTTCATCTTCAACCTCCTCTTCATCACTATTTTCCAGTGCTTCGTAGATGGTGCAGAGGCCAGAGGTAGGAGACAGCAGGACTGTCTGTCCTTTATCAGACTGTTGCAGCTCTTGTTGCCACTGCATGATCTGCTGCCTTTGCTTCAGTTCCTGTTGTTGCTGCTGCAGTTGCAGTTCAAGGTCTCTCCTCTGCTTAAGCTCCTCCCCTTTCCTCAATCTTTCCTCCTCTTCCTTCTTTATGATGTCCGCCTGCTCTCGCATCTTCCTCTCCACCTCCTCTTTATTCCTTTTTATTTCTTCTTCCGCTTCCTCTTTCTTCTTCCTCTGTTCCTCCTCCTCCCTCCTCTTCCTCTCCTGCTCGGCCTCCTCTAGCGGTCGGCTCTGTTGCTCCCTGCGTTGCTGCAGCTCCAGCAGCTGCCTCTGGTGTTGCTCCAGCCTGCGGAGCTGGGGGCTCAGTGCCTGCTGCCCGAGGTTCCTGGGTGGGAGGTCGGCGCATGTCAGCTTCGGCGGGGTGACCGCGGCGCAGAGAGGTTTGACGATGTCACAGTAGGTTCTGGGGTACGCTGCGTGATCGCGGCGGTGAGGGTGCGGCAGTGCCGTGAAGCCTGTGTGTGAAAGGAAGCGGGAAGGAAGATTACAGTAGCGTGATGTTATAAAACAGATCACAGGCAGCAGGACAGTGACAGCAGTGCAGTATGAGTACAAGCAGAAGGGTGTAAGAGGGAAGGGGATGGCCTTTGAGATGCTCATACTTGCTGAAGGAATAGTGAAAGCATTGTGAAGCCAAGCCCAAACATCTGCCAGTAGACTTATTTGTAGTTTTGTACTTTGAACAAGTGACAGTGGGACATTGTTTGAAAGCTGAGCAGCAGCGACAGATACCGTCTGCTAGGTATTCAGACGAGTGGAGACAGTATGTGTAAAAACAGTGAACACACCAGAAAATAGTGACCCAAGCTGAGGTGACTGGGGGTGGTGGGTGGGGCAAAAGAGAGCAAACGTGATTTTTTTTTTACATGTTTTTTTTTTGTTTGTTTTTTAAGACACCCAGAAAAGAAAGATATTTTGTGCAAAAAAAAAGCAGCCAACTTCCTGTATATGCAATCACTATCAACTATGGCGAGAACAACCAACCACAAAAAAAGCTTATTGCGAGCTCAAACATCACCCGTGAATGGAGTATAGTTAGTCGACCAGTGATACATGCAAAAGCTCTCCATGCATTTATAGACATCCAGCATCACAAGAAAACTAAAATAATAGCTTGGCTTTAGAAGGCTAGACATTATTCAAATACAGGTACATCAAGTCCTAGAGCCAAGCTATCTGGCTGACCCTGAACAAACCAAAGTAATGAGAGTCAAGTCATTGTGCAACAGTGACATGCATAAGCATAAGTTAACAATAATACAGTGCTGTAGAACAGTGCAACATGAATGCTTAAAAAAAAAGCCAGTAGAAAAGAGCTAAAACGGCAACACACCCATGATGGACTGGAGGGAAATTAAAGTAGCAGCAGAATGAGCAGGGCTGGATTCTTGAGGCTGGTTGGTGGGATGTCAAACTTCTTTGCCGCTTGAGGTGCCGAAGTTCGATCCATGGATGATGGGAAGGTCTGGTGACGTGGATGATCAGCTCATGGCAGATTCATTCCAGTTTCAGACCACTGAAGTCTCTGAGTTCTAGTGTTTATTTCGTTCAGTTGTCAAAGGAAAGCCTACGACTTATGTATGATTGTCTGTGTGAGAGTATGGCAAGAGTAAAGCAATGATACGTTGTAGGCTAGATGGTTGACTGAATGGAAGTGTCTGCAATATAAGGAGATGTATCGAGTTACTGGCTCAAACACTGGTAGCTTGTGAGACCTTGAAATGTATGCCAGTGGTCTTGAAAGAGTTGTCACACAGATCCATTCACCATAAGTAAGCCTTCCACTCCATTCCCAAGTGCCCATTTCAATAAAACTGTACGGTGAGAGAGTCCATCATGGTAAAAATCTAATCTTTATTTAAAGTTTTAAGGTTCATTACTCCAAAAGATGGATTAACACAAGGAGAAAAAAGCCGGGTTACAATTTAAAGTGCAAGAAGAGATGAAGAGTGCTTGGGGATAAGGAAGATTGCCTGTATCGTAAGGTAGGAGGGGGAAAATCAAACATGAATATACAATGAAAACTTATTGTCAGTTATCAGCTTTGTTCGGTAAAAAGTATTAGGATAAATACACATGAAAACGTGTTAAACAGTTCATTCCACATTGTAGTCATTGTCTTGTTTTCCCTCTTTAAGTGCTGTAAACAGACAAAGTCAAATCAATGCCAGTTCAGGGCAACCACATAATTCTGTGTTAAATAAAAAACAGAAACCAAAACCCAGACACGCTCACACATTAGGAGTAAATAGTAGTAGCTATTGCACATACAGGAGTTAAAGCCATATACTCGGAAATGATATATCAGAGGGAAGTGCCCCTGCTGTCCTTTTTTCTTAAATTTCTTCCCCCTTTTTTTGCTCTGTTTTTTTTCCCCCCTTTCTTTTTTTTTTGTTTAACTTTGATTATCCACCCCCAGAGATTTCAGGACAAAACACTGACAGGTACTACAACAGTGAGTATTGTGTGGAGGTTGAATCAGGGCCAGAGGGAGTTACTTTGACTGTTAGGGAGATGATGAACTATACATTACCTGCAAAAAGGTTCTCAGTCTTTTCACAGATAGCAGAATAGTAGGGAGGCTGGATGTCGTCTGGGTTTTCCTCTGGTTGCTGCAAAGTGCTAGGTGTCGATGGATCCTGGACTTCCTCTGGCCCCAGCACTTCGTCCCCAACAGGCTCGGCAGACTCCGCTTCCTGCTTCCCACACTCGATGTACTGCTGCTCTGTGAGGCATGGCTGAGTGTGAGGCTGCGGGATGAGACAGGGCTCCTTGGCCTCTTCGGGTAGCTCCTCCAGGGAGAAGATGCCAGGGCTCTTGATGCAGCTCTCCCCTGTGGACTGGGCGTTGGAGTTTGAAGCTGTGGTCGTGGTATCAAAGCCGTAAGATGCCAATGACGTAGCCGAAGGCGGGGTGGTCTCTTCCCCTGCACCACTCTCTATCTCAACCTCTTCTCCCTCTTCCACTGTGGACAGGCAGCGCTGGGCTGGAGGTTGGCTGTCAAAGGTTATGCTGCTGACCAAAGGACTCTCCAAAGAATCATCCAACTGGGCTTCTCCCTCTGTGTCGCTGGCCTCGTCTTCTGTTACAGAGGATGAGGAGGGGTTAGAAGTGGGGGCAGTTACAGGACCTCCCAGGACTTCATCGGCAGGCAGGGTCTCCGCTTCAGCTTCCTCCTCCTCTTCGTCTCCATCTCCCCTCTCCATGTGGATGCCCAGGTCCTGGTAGTCCAGGTCAGGCTGAAGGGAAGGCTCTGCAGCTTGAGCATCTTGAGGCTGGAACTTCCCATCTCGACTGTGGTCACCGAGTTCCTCCGGCGTGCTGGTCTCACTGCTCAGGGTGCTTGACAGAGACATTCCTGGAGCAGAGGAGGGAGCTGGGACCAGGGTCTGCATTGGAGCCGAGCATGACTGATCCATATACATCTGGGCCTCTAGATTCAGAGGCTCATTTCTGACTTCTTGGTTTTCAAGAGCAAAGGGACCAGAGCCTAGTTCTAACCAGGCCTGGGCTGGGGTCTGAGTTGGTGTCTCAGAATCTGCTTGCCAGGGGTCTGCTAAAGGGCTTGCTGCAGCCGCTCCTGCCACTTGTAGAGGCTGGGAGTTATGGTCAAGAACCTGCTGTGGCTGAAGAGGTTCTGACCCCCAGGGATCCACAAAGGGGTTTGGTTGGTCCCACTGAGCAGCAGAGGCAGAGGGCAGCAGAGGAGGCGGGGGTGGCGGCTGGGCCACTCTGTTCAAGTTGTCCAGTCTGTCATCCTCAGCGAAATCATCCTCATCTGCATTCCCGTAACTTTCCAGCCCACTCTCTGTCACACCCTCACTGGCCATCTCTACATCTTCATCGTCCTCATCATCCACATCATTGTCATGTCTGGGTCTCTGTGGTTCGTCTGCCCACTCTGAGCTCACGTCCATGTCGCACACCCGGTCATCATCATCTTCATCTTCAAAGTCATTCACTGGTATGTCAGGAACCTTTTCAAAGTCAGGTGAACCTGCCGAAGCTCCCTCCATGTCAATTGCTCCTTTGAGGCTGCCGTCTCCCAGATCATCCATGCTCTCTGTGCCCTCCAGGACACCAGGGGCGCTCAATTCAGACGCACCCTGCTGGCTGCCGCTCACCTCCTCAGAGTCCAACTCAGAGAACAAGGCGCCACCGGCCTTCCAAGCAGAGCCCCCTACTGGCCCAGCCGACCCAGGACGAGACTCCTCTGTGGGCTGTGTGGTTCCACTCATTTCAGAGACAGAAACCAGCTGGCTTCCCTCCCTCTCCTCTTCATCCTCCTCCTCATTTAGATTGGTGGCAGGAAGTATCTGAGAGACGGCATTTGCTGCTGGGAGAGCTTTAGATGTGGAGGGGGTTTGGTCTGTCAGCAGATAAACTGGCTCCTCAGGAGCAGAAGCCACTGGTGGTAATGTAGGCTCAGCTGAGGCAGATGTCTGCTCCTGTGTGGTTAGTGAGGGAGCACTGCTTTCTAGTTGCTCCTGGGGTGGAGATGTTTGTGGTAAGGCTGTCCTGACAGGGCTTTGTGGAGGAGAGGAAGCAGCTGCATGGCTTTGAACAGTCTCTTGAGGTACCACATCTGGTGTCGTATCCTGGGCCAAGACTGTGGGAGGGACCTCCTCTGATGCAGAGGCAGCGAGCGATGATTCTTGTGGTAAGGACACGGAATCTTCCACTTGTCTTTCTGTTAGCACAGCCGCTGCTGCGACAGCTGCTACTGCTGCACCAGCTGCACTTGCTGCTCGAGCTGGTGTGGTGGTATTTGCAACCACTGTCTTTTTGGCAGCAGTGAAAGGTGAAACAGCCTGAGTGGGTTTGGTGCCACGTTTTGCCTGAGAGGTGGTGCTGTTTGCAGGTTTGTTAACTGGAGAGGCAGGTGGAGTTCGACCAAGAGGCAGTTTGTTAGGAGCAGGAAACCGAACAGCAGCCACAGGTTTCTTCGACGGAGTAGATTTCGCAGCCTGTTGAATTTTGGACTGTGGCACCTTGGGGTCTGCGGTCTTTGTTGTAGTGGACCATTTTGAGGCAGAGCTGACCTTTACGGCGGCTGTAGGTTTAGAGGGTTCAGGTTTTCTGGTAGCAGTGGATGTTGCAGCTGCTGGTGGTTTCTTAGCCACTGCAGCAGAAGGAGGTCGACTGACATCTGGTGCGAGAGAAAGAGAAAAACACCAAACGTTCGCAAGAATTTGATTATTAATGATAAAACATTTTAAAATTTAATGTTAGCTGGGCATTTTGGTTTAAATCAACCACAACTTCTTACCTTTCTTTGCAGCAACAGTTTTGGGATGCTGTGCTGCTGTGGTCCTGCCAGTAGATGGTGCTGTGGCAACTCTAGAAGCAGTGGTTTTGGCAGTTGCAGTGGTGGAGGGCTTGGTTGTAGCTGTACTGGGCCTGGTTGTGGTGGGCGCAGGTCGAGACGTTGAGAGACCTGTAGCAGGCCTGGAGGGAGAGAAAGAAAGACGTGTTCAGGTTGCATACAAATACTGAAAAGTGTAAAAACAAAAAGTTGTGGCAGTTTAATTTTTGTGGTCCATTCACTGTTGGCAAAAAGGAAATATGATGCCGCATCCCTACATGCATTTATAAGCAGAAATAAATGACCTGGCCACAAAAGCAATTTCAACAATGGGAGCCTATTAACGCGGCACATCTATCCATCGCCACACTGGAGAATGAAGGAGGCATTACAATCATTTCTAAAAAGGCAAGGACAAGGAATGAGGAGACAGGTGACGGGAAAAAGACGATGAAAATAAGCTTGAATAGGGGAAGAATGACACAGAGAATGCAATAGAAAATGCAGAGGAAAAGGTGACGAGAACAGAGGCAATGAACGGCATCATTATCCCTGTGTCTTTAACATCATACCTAACTGATGACCTGACAGTATGGCCAAATTTGTGATCCAAACCAGAGTTTGTTTTTTCATTACTTCAATCATTTCCCCCGCTCTCTGCATTGCAAATACAGATCTCCTTGTTACACATGGGTGCAGCTGACTGATATACACGTACACAGAGGGAGCGAAAAGTCTTAGAAAACCACATTTGAATACGACCAAGCCTAAACCCAGAACTCCAATCTTAAAATCAATTGCTCTTTGATGAAGTGTTTGTATCTGTGGTTGCATTTACGTTGTGCTTTACTAAAAGAATAACCACATTGTGCTTCTTCCAGCAGTTTTTTACTTGCATCTTTTTGGGTTTCTCGTATGGGTTAATGAAGAAGCAACTCTATCTGCAAAATGCAACCCAGAAATCTGAAACAGACCCCCCCCCCAGATTTGACACTTGACACATGAAATAAAATGATGTTTACAAGGCAATGGAGGTTGCCAACCTTTTCAATTAATAACCGATGTACTGTATGTATTTCAGGACCTTACTGAGGGCTACATGAAGTCAACACTCCTGCTCTAAGGAGCACATCTAAATCAAGTAATTATCAACAATTTCCATGTGCAGACACCTTGTTAAATGATTAAATTGACAATCACTGAAAACTATTTGTATTGAGGTGACTGAACATTATAGTGATGTCTGTGCGTTGAATCAAGCAGTAACCTGCATAAAAATCAGATTTTGCTTCAGCTGTGCTGCACTGAGCTCTGTGAAATCTCCACACAATACATTTGCCTTGTCAGGCTTCAAGACTTTGACGTAGTCGGCGCTGCAATGTACTGCTGCATTGGCTAACTTACAAAGTCTGTGGCTGACAACTGGCTCATTTAACCAACAAGCAGTACTAGCCCTCTTTGCTACACTAGAACTCTGGTGTGCGAAAACAATGCAAAACCTCAGCACTGTAAGTAATTTGTTTGACATCTGTTTCTAATAAAGACAGCACAACAAGAGCTGCATAATCAAATGTAATTGCCTTAAGGAACTGCGTGACCCCACCACCAATTACAACAAACTCCATTATGTCTTCTTTAGGACTTCCATCTGCCGATATGCTCGATGATACAGACATGAGCCAACAAAGACGCACTGACTTTGATGACTTTCAGCATGGTAGCATGCCAGCACACAAATGCCGCTCCCACATTTCAATAACTATTACAATGACCATTTGTTTCCCCAAGATCAGACGGCCACTGCACAGACATGGACTCATAGGGATATTGTAATTGGCTGCTAGACGGAAGATCTGAGTGGTAATGTGAAGTGCAGCCCAAAAACTGAACAGTAAGACAGACACTGAGATGAAATGTGCCCTGAATTTTGAGTAATGATCTACAGAAGAAAACTAAACAAGCAGATGCATAGGACATAGGCCAAAATTACATTACATTGAGCTGAAACGGAACAATCGAAAGGGGGAAAAGTAGCGAAAAGGTGCATTAATTGAGGGCATTTTTATATCTTATCCTGCATGAAGCACAATATGAATTGACAGGACCACTCAAAGTAGGAAGCAAGGGAGAAGAAATCGAATGAATGACTTTCTCTAAAAAGGGAAAAGACAAAGAGACTGAAGGATAAAATTAGTCTGAGAGACAGAAATGAAGATGAGAGTTAAAGGGTGGGAATAAGAGGGTACAGCGAGGCCACAGACACAATATAACCCCAACCCCTTCCTCAATTGTTTTACGATGAGTCATAACTCATAATTGTTTGATCCAGAGGGATGTGCTCAGGGAGGAACAGACAGATCCACTAATGCCTATAGTCCACACACTGCCCTGTGGGTGGTGGCTAGTGGTTCTGTTGTTGGTGTATTAGTATGGATTACATTTCCTGCCGACAGAGGCTTGAAATCAATACAAATCACAGGGCAGTGGCCGGACGAGCGGTACTACACAGCCATCTAGAGGTTTTTAATGACCAAATAGGAGGTCTTCTTGAGGGCAAAGGTCAGCACGGGGACATATGTCTCTTGACACACTTCATGGCTTACTTTACAGTCAATATTATTAATGTTTATAACAGATGCAAAAAAACACACCCAGGGTTTTAACATAGTGAGCAGCTGTAACATCTGTGTGGCCAAAGGTGGGAGATTTTGTTGAAGTGTCTCCGTATATTGATCCATGACTCCTTCTTTTGTCCCTTTTAATAATGAATAAAAACAAACAGCTGGTAATCTAGACTCCCTCAGCATACCCGCTCCTGTAGATTACATTATTCTGTTTTAATCAAGCCACTCAGGGTACGCTTCATCACAGTTGCAGTAAGCTCATCCTACAGATAAAATGTAAAATACACATTCTTCTGTCCTTGAAGGGCCCCCCTCCAAGACAACAAATGGAGATGGAGCACCCTAACAATACCTTGTTTGGCTTGTAGGCCGTCCAAAACCGGCTGCTTCTCTCCTTCCAGAGGGGAGCACACATTCCTAGGGTTTGTGTTATCTCCTTGACAATAAAAAGTGAAGGCCTGAATCAGGTCAGTGGAGAGTTTAGATGAAGTGTTGCAGCCTAGCAATAGCATGGCAGACAGATTTGGCTCTTAGACACCCACTGTCACTATGATAAATGCCATGGGCCTTTTATGTAAGTGCAGTAATCCCGCTCCTCGCCAAGACCGTCGGGGAGAAATGACAGTTTTATCTCCATTGGGACAACACAGAAGTAATCAGGAGACGAGACAGAGACCGAGAAGACAAAACGACAGGATAAAAACGAAATGAAAGCATGTTGTGCAAGCCTTTCTTTTAAGGCTAGTGCAAAGATTTCGGTGTAGTTTTGATAAATTATCCATTACAGGCAATTCAGTTTTATTGATAATCTCTATCCGAGAAACCAATAAGTATGTACTATTATTCTATCTATTCCCACTGGTGAACCATTTGAATATCAATAATCTTACAGATTGTTCAGCAGCACGAAAGCACAATCACTCTCCCTCTCATATTATACAACTACACTTTACGAGTCTGCAATGCAGCTAAATAATGAAGGAGTTAGAAATACAGGGACAACTAGATAGAAGATTGGCTGTAAGGAGGGCATGAGGAGGTCCTGGCCAAACGCCCGGTACTGTACATGCACAGACGGCAGGGGAAAGGGACGAGGGGGAAGAGAAGGGAGATTGAAAGAGGGGGTGGGGTGGACAAAGACTGACTGCTCAGTCAAAGCAAGGACACCGTAACCCATCATTGGAGGGGAGTGGAGCAAAGCAGGTGCCAGAACATTTGGCTACGATTTTAGTTATCAAGGGTTGTCATTGATCCCTGGGACAGACGTCCTCCTGTCATTCAGATAGATTGTTTGTCTACATGTGCACGTTTGCATACTGTAACTCAGAAACACAGAGCTGAAACAGCCCTGCCACACCACTGTGTACAATCGAGCGTTCAGATCCAATTTTTCCTTCCTTTTCTTTCATGTCCTTTATTACTATTAAATCTTATTCCAGCATTACCGAAGCACAAATCCTATTTCCAGGAGCTCATAGTGTAATGTAATCACCAAATCTTATCTGGCTCTGCTAAAAGTAAAATCATTTTCTAAAAACCCAGTGTGTTTTCATTCCTCCCTTTGGGCCAATTAACATCAATACTTCATGAGGGAGGCTGGTCTTTTCTTTAGCCACAGGCAGTGTGCTAGTACACTTTCACCAGCATGTTAGCCTTAAGGAGACCTTATTTTCTATGCTGTTTACATCAAAAATCCTGTCATCAAAGAGATAAAGGGTTGTGTGTCTTCCTGTGGGAGAGTATGGCAACAATGACTGCTGTTGTCTCAGCAATATGAGAAACAATGTAGCAGGGATTAGAAGAAAGTTGCTCTAAAAATACAAGGATGCTGAGCAGACATTGCGTTACAGTTAAATCATATCATTAGATAGTCTGTCATGAAACTCTCTCACTAACCACGCAACAGAATAACCTTAAAGGAATTGGCAAAGGCACCGCTTGAGCTGAGGGATGGTCTGTTTTGGTTACTGCCCGACACCAGTACTGGCTGAAAAGCACACCACTACCACTGTGTATACACAAAGGATTCGACACGCCACTGGCTTTGCCATCACACACACACACAGGTGGCATGAAACGCAACACGCATTGTTTGTCACAAGGACAGACGCCTGCTGCTATTCTCCTGTTGTCCTTGCCGTGTCTCAAGCCGAGTGCCCAATGCCACGTCCCGACGAATATGCCAAGGAACAGTCACACAAGGATGATGTGCTGCTGTAATCAGACTCCTCACACTTGAAATGGCTCATCTGATTAATTCAGTGGACGAGCTGCACCCTTGCACACATGCACGCACACAGTAGAGAACAAGAACAACAACTTCTAACTTGACCTGCTGATCAATAGACTGGAAGGGGGCAGCCCTGGGTAAATTCTTGTTTGTTATTCACAAACTGCTAATTTATTTATTTATTTTGCCAAAGATAGAATGCAATGACTCTCTGCTGCTTAAGAATGACGCAGCACATCATTTCTTTATTTAATAAGAGATCATTAAGAGGGAAGACAAGTGGAGACAGAACCTAATCTGGCCTCTCGGTACAGACCAATACTTCCTGTGGAAAGATGTTAGATTGGTGTAGTATGGATCTTACCCCCAATAAACAGAGACAGATCATTTTATTTACACAAATGTTTAAAGTTTTGTGACAAATTTGTGTAATTATGTTTGGCATTAGATTACAAAAGCCTGTATTTCACCTCTATACCTTGAGGTAAAATGTTTTTCACTGACAAAAGCTTTTGAATCAAAACAGTAGTAAATGATTGGCTCTACAATGAAATTCTACAAAAGCCAAAATGATTAGTTAAGAGCAACAGTTTCAGTAAGTTTAGTCCAACCAGAGCTTTCTCTATGCAAACCACCATCTCAGTATGAGAGGGATTATGATCCGAGTCAATAGCTCTTTGCCCTGGGGGAGGTGCGGATGGTTTCTGCCAGGGGGTCTTGTTTGGGACAAAGCATTAGTTCTTCAGTATCGCTGCCCCTGTTAAGGGCCTCTGTCTCAGGTTATTTCTGCTAACATGACTCACACTCTTGAAGCAAAATCTGACTCAATAACGGCCAAAAGACCACAATGGACATCGTTCTCCATTGCTCTCTATCAGGGGCATCAAGATAAACAAAGTCGCCTTCTCATCTAGTTTGTAGGGGGAGAGTTCAGATCTCAGAGGGGGAGAATGTATGTGAATCTGAAACCAGGAGAAAAAGGAGGAGTACGTTGTTTATGGACATGCATCATAAGCCGTTACTTTGTCATGCGCTTTCTGTCTGTGACAGGTATACATACCTGGTGGTCTTTGAAGCAGTAGCACCAGCTTTTGTTGTGGTAGTGCTGGGTTTTGGGGCAGTGGATGACGTTGGTCTGCTGGTAGTAGCTATATTAAAAAAATAAATAAGTATATAAAACATTTAAAAAAGGAAGAACATGAAAGTGACTGCATAGAAATCAGAAAAAAAGATGTTTCAGCATTGGTTGTCAACGACAGCATGCAGTTTCGTTTGTCTGATTCAGACCTACCTGTGGTTTTGGGTCTAGCTACATTAACAGTCTCAGCCACTGGTTTCTTCTTAGCAGTGCCATTCACTGATGTTGGTTTGGTACCATTTGTAACTGTAGCAGCAGCAGAGGTAGTCCTGGCCGGTCCAACAGGCTTCTTGTCAGGCACTCTACTTTGGTTCTTGACCGTGGAGGAAACGGTGGCTACACCCATCGGTCTTTTGGGTACAGCACCTGCCACAGTTGTTGCTGATGCTTTTGCTGCTGCTGTTGTTTTCTTTACTGAAGAAACATTGTTAGAGGATTTAACGTCATTCGCAGTGCGGTGTGAAGCAGTACCTGGCCGTGAGTTGACACCAGAGGAGCCAGCGGATTTGGCTGCGGGTTGCGTTTTAGTTCCACCAGCTTTTGGTTTAGTTTTGGGGTCCGCTGCCGCCGGCTTGCCATTGACCTTCGGCTTAGCTGTGGGTGCTGCATCATTTGCAGCTTCCTCTGGTTGTGTTGGGGCTTGTTCCAATATGTTCTCCTGCGATGAGGATGGCTCTGCTACTGCTGCAGCTTCAGTGGGCTCCGTGGTTTCCATGGTAACCCCATCCGGTTTCATTCCCCCCTCCTAACAAGTTGTGGATGCAGACGTTGCTGTTGTTGCTTAGAAGGTCCAGGGGTTCAAGCTCGTCTTGGATGGCCAGTTCCTCTCACAATGTCCTGTAGAACAATATGACAAAGATCACAGAGATATTGATGAGTTTATTTTTCTCTACACATCCTCTCACGTGCAGGACTGCACCGCACAACACTACTCATAAAGTCATGAAAAACATGTCACTGTCAGCCAAAGGAAATTCCATTTATGGTAAGGGGCCTCCAAGGAATTTGGGGGAGTCTGAAAAAGAGGAAGTGAGCAAAAGGACCTGCCAACAAATTTTTTCTCTACACTCCTTCACAGTAACTAGTCCAACCATCCAAGAGAACTACGTTGGTAATGATACATCATAATGCCTGTGGCAACAAAATAAACTTGGCAATTACACCACAATAAAAAAGAAACCAGGAATTGGTTTAACTGCACATTTTATGGGGCAGAAATATATACATAAAAAAAAAAAAGATGACTAGCAACCGTGCCCCAAATGACTTCCAGCATCTTCAAATTGAAAAGGGAAAAAGCTGTGGTTTTGAGTGCTGAAAGCCAAGAGAGGCTTGACAATCTCCTGACATGACACACAGGCCACAGAGGAGGGAGGAGATGGAAATGGCCCATTTATTGGCCATTGTCTTCCTGTGTTGAGCAGATGCAGATGGTAATATTCAAGCCGTTCTGTGAACACTTAACAGAGATTTGTGTGCAGGGAGATTCTTTAATTGACAGCACGAGTGGAAAACTTGAAACTAATGTAGAGTAGCTGTGGTGTGGAACCAGAGAAAATGTAGAAGGATAAAAGGAACGAGATATGGAGGATGTAAAAACGTAGACTCATAAGTCTTGAACTCATAAACCTAAATCGAGTTTCTTGCTCTAGTTGGACAAAGCTCTTCCCGGTTTCGTTGCGGGTTTATTGCTCACAACCCCCTTTTCACCCCCGCCACCCACACACCCCATTCCTTTTGCCCCTCTGACCACAGTAGCTTCTCCCCACCCCCTCCTGATTATTCCACTCCCTTTTCCTATAGCCACTTGTTCCCCTCGACTCCTTGGTCACACCCTCCCCTCCTCCCACTCCTAATAGGTCTGCTTCCAGTAAATTGCTACACATATGGTGTAGTCAGTAGAAGCTCTGTATGAAACAAAAAACAAGCTGTGCAGGAGATGGATTGAAGAGGAAATTAAAGAGAAGAGAGCAAAGACCTATGAGAACATGACAAAGCAGAGATTTCTAAAAAAAAAAAAAATATATATATATATATATATATATATATATATATATATATATATATATATATATATATATATATATATATATATATATATATATATATATATAAATAAATAAATAAATAAATAAATAAATAAATAGGAACACGAGTTGACAATATGAATGAACAAACCATAACAGCTTTCAGAAAGGGAGCAAACTCCGCCCATTTATTTATTTATAAAAATAAATAAATAAATAAATAAATAAATAAATAAATAAATAAATAAATAAATAAATAAATAAATAAGAACACGAGTTGACAATATGAATGAACAAACCATAACAGCTTTCAGAAAGGGAGCAAACTCCGCCCTTTCTGTGCAAACTAATAGCAGGTCATAGTCATGGACAATTTATGATTTGCAAGACATTAAGCCAGATAACTCAAAACATCTTGGAAATTTCCACTGAGCAAAGGTTTCCTACTACTACGAGTACAGCCTGCATTTAAACAGCCTCACAGGGTAGAATAATAAAGGACAACACTGGGATGGATAAAGCATCTGTGTTCATCTCCAACTTTTCCACAGACATTTTAGAATAAAGTATTTTTGAAGGAGCAGTCAGTCTTGTCCAAAGGTCGGGAAACATTTGTTTCCTTGCCAGTTACACATTAACATCTGAGGCAACATGATACTGCAGGCACTTTTAGTGCCAGATCCAAAAAGGCTGTTACGTTTGCACTGGAGCTGGTAGTCGTAACTCTTTAGTATCAGTTTGGTATTAAAGTACTGGGGCCAACAACAACAATCAATCAGAGGACAAATGCATAAATGGACAACTTGTTGCCAATTCTGGGAGTAACTTGTTTGGCAAGTTTAGAGATGATAACCAAGGAACACACCTCAACAGCTCTACACAAAACACCAACACATGTGTGTAACGCCACTTAAAACCCCAAATAAGTGGTATTAAGCCAAAGTCCTACCCTTTTGATTCAGCCATGAAAAAGTTAGAAGCTGGACTCCTCGCCTTACCATAGTTTTCACTCCTGCTCCCTTCCCGTCTTTCTGCTTCTTCGTCGGTCTCTGTGGTTACTAATCTCACACAGAACGGAACCTGAGTAGTGGAGAGTAACCTGCCTACCAACACAATGTTTGGATTGTTCCTTCTTTTGGAAAATATCACGCCTTAAGTGAGGATCAATTAGCTAATGTGCAGAGGCTTTGGGACAGCACTGGGCAAATCAAATCCATTATCACCACTCCATCTATGTGAAAGGGAACATTTTCAAGCAATAAGCAAACCGGAAACCGTACAACAAATGCTGAAAAATCAAGTACAAATCTGTGTCTCCTCACACCAGTAAAAGAGCAGTGAGACAGGAAGTTGGACTGGCATTGGCATGGCGTAGTTTTGCCAGTCCATGTACTAAAGCTTGGGCTTAGCAGATTCCTCAAGCGAATACCTTCTTCTGGCCAAAGTGCAGGCATCACCTCCAACAAGCTGTCACTATGTGACACAGCACACAGTAAATGAATGCATTATTAAAATCCCATCTACACACGCATGCATGGATAAGTGATGTTTTACTAAATTACAGTGAGACTGCCCTGCAGCGATGGTGCTGGTTTTCATATTCGTTAAAACACACTTTAAGCTGTTGACACTTAGCTGGGAACATGTTGCGTCAGAGCTTAAAAGTTCAGAAAAATGACCAGCAGCATTTTCTAAACGGTCAAGATGAACAGCCTCATGCATTTTGATGCATTAAAAGAAAACCTCTACTGTCTGCCACTCTCTCGGTCCACATTTCCATAAAAACAAAATCCTGATTTAAAACCATACTCAAGACGCAGCATGCCTTCTTTCCAGCCAGCTCACTAAAATCACAATTATCTCAATGCCCTTGGCAACAATTATAATATGCTGCAAGCATTGTAATGATCAAGAGGCTGGCACAACTGCAGCGATACGTGTTCAACCCATGCAAGGAGACAGTGTGTTTATAAATGCAGCCATCCCTTTGTTTGATTGTTAGAGGGAGTCTGTCTAGACGGATAAAGAACTCAGTGACCTCAGTGGTATTTACATTCCACTTCTTCTAATAAAGATATATGACATTGTGCGTGTCATTAAATCTTACTCCTGACCTCTGTCTTGAGGCAGTTTAATTACATTTGTTGCAACAACGTCAGTCTCTTGCTCTACATGTCCAGACATCAGAAGTGGTGCCTGACAAATGGGTCACTTTTAATGCTGCAGCTAACACAAGCAGAGAGGGATTTAGCAGGGTTGAGAGCATGGCAGGGGCTTGGAATGCATTGTGCAGACTGCTGGAGGTGGTGGTGGAGGGGGGCTGTTGTTACTGATGCTGGGGCTTAATGTTATCTGTAGATTTCCCCCAGACTGCTGCCTGCCATTATAAAAACGGCCAAGAGACAATACACATTAGAAAAAGTTTCACTGTGATTAAACTGGGTGGAAAATACTCAACATTTTACACATCTAGAAGGTAAATTAGGAACTTACTATTTCAATATCAAATTTACCACATGTGCCTTTTGTATTACAACTGAACCAATCAACAGAGAATAAAATCAGAAAATAATCAACCATTTTGCTAATTTATCAATAGTCAGTCGTTTTTCAAGCAAAGCTTCTAAAAGGTGATGATTTGCAGCTTGTTTTGTTGTCATAAATCAATAGTGAACTGAATGTATTTGGTTGGTCGTCGGTATATCAAAATATTTGAAGACATCACTTTATGCTCTTGGAAATAACACCAATTTTCAGTTTTTTTAACATTTAATAGACAAATGATTGATAGGCTAATCAATATTGTAAAGTGGCCACCTCAGCTGCCTGATGTTGAGTTTCTACTTTAGGATTCACGTCAATGCTGCATCTGCTGAAAGATGATTAATGGTAGAAAGTGCGTGCCTTCAGCAGCAGCGGTATCAAGAGCACATCCGACCCATCTGCATTCCAGCTCCACTGACTTCCTCAAGACTCCTCAAGGCTACACAGTGACAGCTGGCTAAGGGTGTGTGTGTGTGTGTGTGTGGCTGAAAGGGTCAGAGGGAGTCCAGTGTATGTATGTGAGCAGTGTGAAAATAGAGCAGCATGTGAGTGAGCAAAGAACATGTAGGATGAAACTGTGCATGTGCACACATTTGCACAAAAGACAAACAAACAAAACTGGAATTTAGTGGCCCACCACTTCTTGCATTGTTTCAATTCTTCAGACACAGTTGATTCATTCTTGTGAACCGCACCTTTAGGCATTTAAAACAAAGCAAACCTGCCCCGGTGAACTCGAACTTGGCTACAGGTCTGGGAGTGTTCGGCATACAGCACAAGCAGACTGGAGTAAGACAGTGTTTACAAATGAGATCTGAAGCACCTCTGTCGGTCTGTTCATTAACTTTCCTCTGGTGTGTGTCCGAGGAATAGGCATGTACACAGGAACAAACACAGGCTGCATTCTGTATGTGCATCGCAACTGTGAGACGAGAATGAAAAGGCAAAAAGGAAGAGGGTGGTCAGTCTAAGCAATGGAATGGCAAGAAAAACACGAGGTTTAATCGTGTTTGGGAAATGAAGGGGTTTTCCTAACTCCAAGCTCAAGCTTCGAGCTCAGAAACAGGCCGGATGCAGACTACAAAATGTACACTCTTTAACGTGAGAAGAATCTTACAAGTAGGTAGGTAAATCGATTCAGACGAATGAAAGTCTGTGTGTGTGAAGCTCTGCTGCTCCATCTGACCATACAAGGCAGTAGTGCTGTTTCTGCTGTAGTACAGAGCGAGTGTTAAGTTCACACACACGCAAAGTGACAGAGGGAGACAGGAAGAGGAGAAATTCAATCTGCTGTTGGAACACACACACAAACATGTCTCAAAGACTGCTGACAGGAGAGGCAGAGGGTTTGTGAATATACAGCTCTGTAGAGCCCTTTGCTGCATAGTTGTTTCCATCTTAGCAGCTCCCTCTCTCACTCTGATATACAAACACGCTACACCATGAGTCACAGCAGGGTATTTCCCAAACAAGGCCAAGGAAAGAGAAACTCAAAGTTTTTATCTCTTTTGAAGTGAGACTTTATGCAAAGGCTTAGATCAATCTCACAAAACTAACCCATGACTCAATGAAGTGTGCTGCACAGAGGTACACACTCTTTTCGTATTGTATCATTAAAAGCAAAAAACACTAAATAAGAAGTCACTGTGTGCTCCATAGACAGAAAAAAAGATAGCAATG
Organism: Collichthys lucidus; assembly: GCA_004119915.2. NCBI lineage: Eukaryota > Metazoa > Chordata > Actinopteri > Sciaenidae > Collichthys > Collichthys lucidus. The sequence continues at coordinate 25,857,079 of CM014080.1, read as the reverse complement.
TAAGTGATGTAGTAGTTTTATGAAACTATGGTAACCAAAACACTGTCACATATTAATAATGCAAGAGATGCAGCCTGGCCATCACATTCAGTGGGCATCTCTCCCAGCGATAGACCTACAATCATTTTACTACATCGATTTGCTCAGATGGGATTTAACTCTGCTCTCCTTGCTGAAAAACCAAACTTCAATCTCTGGCCATGACAATTTATTGGTTTATATTTACATTTCTCAAACTTAATTAACAAAAAACAGAGAGGAATAACTAATAAATACATTTTAGTTCTTAAAAGCTCCCTCTGAGTGTAAAATACCAATACTCTCTACTGGAGTTGCACGATACACACAGTATCCAGCAGTGCCAAATCGTAAAACAGTTCCTACTATACTAGAAATTCTACATGACAGTACTACCGTGGATTACTATACTACCGGTGCCAGTTTTTGCTACATAGCAGCCGCCTCTACGCTTCTCACTGCATGCTAATCCCTTGTAAACAAACCAACATGGCAACTACTGCAATCGAACTACACAGCTGCTGAATCATTGGCTGTTTGCCTGTTACTGGTGACGTCCGGAGATATGATAGGCTGTTTCCGCACGCTGGGTCCACCCGTCTGTTTGGCTGTTCGTATGTTTCTGGCGGCAAGAAAGAACTCCAGAGAAGACAGCTCCGCTTCGATAAAAACTCACTTCAAAACAAACAACAAGCTTGAAGTTCTGTCTCGCCCAGACGCGCGCACGGCTTACAGTCACAAATACGAGACAACACACTCACTGTGGCAAAAGCACCGGGCCCGAGCAGCGAGTCTGCTGCGGCGTCGTTGTCAGTGGCAACCACTAATTTTGCTCCAGTATTATGTTTATTATGCACCAAAGAACATTTTAAGTAATTAACAAATATTTATAACTTGTACAAATACACTGCAGGTCATAAAAACAATAATATTAAAAAGGTTGCAGTATCGTAATAATACCCGAAACGTGATACTTTATCTGGTATAGTATCATGACAACTCTACTCTCTACAGCAACATGGTCTCATTAAAATAAAGGTGACAGCTTGCACAAGGTTCAAAACAGCCAATAAACATCAAGCCAATGAAGGATGATGCATCTTGTCAGCTACCATCAGTGTCCGTGCAGCACAGCCTTTGGATTATTGACTTTTGGCACAGTGGCCTTCTGGCTGTGAAGAGCACAGATGAGTCCACATGGAAATTCCTTGTATCTATGAAAGCTAGCAAAACACACACACACAAAAAAGAAAAACAGATCCATTCCTTGTGGACACTGAGGAGGGGGAGGCAGTAAGGAGACTCTTGAATTCTTTCTCACCAGTCGCTCTACAATGTCTTATTAAAAACAGAACCACATACTCTGTACACCCCATCTATCTAAAGATCACACAACATGTTCCTGGTGGAGGGACAAAAAGAGCTACCACAAGCTCTGGTTCCTCAGAGCATCTTTGTTAGAGCAATATGATATTCTTTAATAATTCCACAAAATAAATAATAAAACCAAGAGCTTACTATGCCGCTTGCATCTGCATTACAAGTGATCTAACATCAATCTTAAATCTTGCCATTCTGAAAATAGTGGATTTCACAGGTGCATCAACACCGATCTGTCCAATTAAAAAAGGGACAAAATTAAATAAATGCCTTGTTAAGAATAACCACTGGCCAAAACATTAGGTACAATATAAAAATATGATCAAGAAAATTATTTGATGTGTGGTCTATTATTTGCCTTTGTTCTGGAGTAGGATGCATTATGCCAAAGGAAAGGAAGTACTCCAACATTAATTATCGGCTCCCGACTTCTGTTGTCAACATCCTGCATAGTGGATGATGCATTCATGCAATCTAAGAACATAAAAACATCCCTCAAAGTCACAGCACTGCTTTATTTTAGCTCCCCCATCTAATGAACTCCCTCCTGAAGGGGAAGGACTTATGGCTTTTATTCATACTGGGCTACTACTAAAACATTTGTCACATAATAATAATAATAATAATAATAATAATAATAATAATAATAATAATAATAATAATAATAATAATAATAATAATAATACATTTTAAACATGCAATATCAAATGTATGTGGTTTACCATAAACCAATTTGAGCAGCTGCAGGTGGTGTAACCACAAATAAATGACACAAGGACAGAAAAGTATAAAATACAGGAAAGAATTAACGTTACTAAAGATGCAGCAACCTAGAGCTTCATAGATTTGTAGGATTAATATAGGTATATTAACATTGTTGAAGCTGTTCATTTAACATCTTTGCCTGTCTCTTTTGCCTGCGTATCAAACTGTATTTATTTATTTTATACGTGTGTGGCAGGTCTTCCTACAGCAGCTCCTCACCTCTTGCACAAACCTATCAGGAAGAAGAATGGCACTCCATGCACCTCGTTATCTGCAGACAAAGAAGTGCATTAACCCTCAATGATTTTCACAGCTGACTGCGTTCTCATCTGTCCAAATAACAAGACGGTGTGCAAGTGTTGACAAGACCTACAGTGCACCATCGTATTTCACCCCAAGACTGCATTCACGGTGACAAATGTTTGTCCTGAATAAACTGACTTGTCCACAAATAGCTTAAACACAACTTTGCCGTGCATTATTAAGCAGTGATTTATCAGTGCGGAATCTAGGACAAATACAATCTGATCAAGCTACCAGGCCGACATCAGGAATAACTTCAGCTAAAGATAAAATGATATACAGCTCTGAGCCCAGAAACCACAAGCAACCACGCATAAAATTCTAATTGTTAAATAATATTGTGGCACAGTTACACTCTGTAGTTTGACAAACAATCTACAAAAAGTCCATGTCTGCAAGATTTCTTTGACGTTATGGCGTCTTCCTTGAAACAATTCATATTTAAAACATATTATATGGAGCTTTTGTTGCTAAGTAATCAAATGAATTAAATTCCTAACAAGACGACACACTGCACATTAAAGACAATTCTTTTACACTTACGCTTTTACGCTGAAGGGAAAGACAAGAAAAATAAAGCTGCAATGATTTGCCCAGAATGTCCCATGTGTGTGTCAACAATGTGCGACACCCCTCCTCCAATATGATATACAGTAAACAAAGGCAAGGGGATATGTTGTATAACTATACCTCCATTAGACAGCAATTGTAGAATATTCTGTTCAATCTGCCTGTACAGATAAAAACTATAAAACTACTCACAATGGGTTGGGATGCTCCATGGGACAGAACGATCAATTCTCTTAGCAGGAAAAACACTTTCATCAAGGAGAGAGGTGGGGGGTGGGTTGGACTTGACGTTAAGCGTGCAGCTTATTGTAATCAATTCCATACGGGACCCTAACATGTGCTAAGTGACTGTAAGCTACTCGATAATGCCATTAAAAGCAGGTGGTTAAATGTGACTACAAGTTAAGTGGACTAAGCCAGTTAGCCTTTAAGGGAGTGGCAGTCAAAATGGGAAGGACTGGCGGCAACTGGCGGCGGAGTGATCTAGAAGGCTGGAGGGAAACGGGTTACAATCTGTTCTACCGCTGGCAGGATTAAAAAAAAAAAAAAAAAAAAACACCAACCAGGTCCTTCTGCCACCATCGACAGGCTGACTACAGAGCAAGCAGTGAGCAGAGAGGTACCATCAAGCAGGGAGTGAATGTAATCAGATCCACCGTGATCATCGTAAGTGCATAACTGAGTATAACATCAGGGTACTGCAAGGGGGCGGGTGGGTAGGCAAACAAAGCAAACAAAGCAGATCACACCGTTTAACCCCCCACAAGCATGATGCCCAGGCGAGTGGGGGTGGGTTTTGAGTAGATCAGCTTGTGCAACTGGACGGGGGAGCAGCTGACATGGGGAACTTCACCCAAAAGTATCAAGCGATATCGAACAGGCTGCAGGGTGAGAGAGAGCGAATGACGTCTCTATCACACGGATGTACTGAACTTCATCCTGTTTTATCGAGGACTGCTAGTTTGTTTACTTAGTACTCATGTCTGCAACTACAGTCCACTGCTAAATCATGACATCATAACATCACAAATCAAACTGTAAATACCAAAACAATGCACCGGGCCAGGCTTGCTTTTGCTCCCACTTTTAGGTCAGTGAAGGGAGGGGAATTTTATTTAATTATCAGCAACAAATAATTATGCCTAAAAGGTTCTGTGGACATTGTGTTTGACCTTAAAATTCTTTTTTTAAAAAGGTGACACAAATGAGTAGAAAGGATTGCTGGACATGGATGGAAAAATAAAAGCGGGCTAGGAGTAGAACAATAAAGCCATGGCTATAAAATAGATTTAGCCCAGGCATGCTGCTGTATTAAAAACTCATAACAGTTTCGTGCCAAGGACCATTGTCCATGCTATCTCTCCCTCTTTTTCCACATTTCCTGTTGCTTTTCACTGTCAACCAATTAAAACATCATGTGTGTGGTAAAAGCTTTTGACTTTTCAGTAACTTGTATTCAGCATGAAAACAAAAAAAAGTAATTTAATCGAGAATGGCTGGCTCTGGAGAAGCCAGTGTTGACAGTTTGCTTTATTAAAGCCAGCCAGCGGCTACTCTCCTGTGTACCAGCCAACTGGCTATACACAGGCAGATAGTCAATACAATGCCGGAGAGCCCGAGGGCCAGATCAGTTACCATGCCTCTGACTGGGCAGGGTGAGCTGAGGCCAGATGGACAGTGATCCCACGCCTCCCGTGCCTGCCAGCCACACAAATCCACACCCGTGGACTGTGTCAAACACACACACATTCACAAATTACTGAGCATACACGCCTGACTTTCTCATGCATATAAAGATGAGGAGCAAAGGATGATGACATGCTCAGTAACAGCAAAGACACACCCTTATAGGCGCTGTGCACTTCGATTCACCTCAGACAGTCTTATATCAACGACTGAATGGATGAATTGCTTCAGTAGAAACAGCAGCTATGCAAGGAAATCCGAGCCAAGTTAAGCATTCATCGCCATCCAATATCAAATCTAATTTAGTTAAAATGTACTAGCTTTAAGCCAACACACACAGGTTTTCCTGTACTGCAGAACTGTTCCAACTTAAACTCAAGTTTACAAAAACACACCAATTTGCAATTTGTAGACCCGTCACTGTAAGCACACATGGCAAGGCAAAATATGTCTTTGAGATGGCATTCAAGGCTCCCAAAGTGAACTAACAAAACAGACTATGAAAGTGCTGAATTACTCTTTCAATAATTACAGTGCGCCGAGCCCAGCTTCACACCCCCCAGACAGACGCTTAAAAATGCAGCGCCAGCGTCCACCGCTCTATCCTAATGGGGAGGAGAGTGCCAGCCTCCAAACCACAGTGACGAGCGTTACAGCACCACGCGGTCTCACCACCCCACAGAGGAAAAAGCCAAAAGCGGACACGGGAGATACACAACGAACCTGGAGGATGAGCGATGAGTTTAACCCTGACTGTCATCCCAAACAGATAGAGTTCAGCAGGCCGGGATAGAGTTTCAATGGGTGTGTGGCTGAGACAGACACGGGTTGCATGCTGTAGAAGCAGCTGACTTCCAAGCAGATGCAAATGCCCGGCCGTATGCAGGGGTTGTGCTTTCCATTCAGCTGGCCTGATTTTTGAGTTCTCAGACGAGGGACAGGCTGAAAAGTGCCAACGTCCCTGTGGTACAAATGATAGCCTTTACAGATCAGTTCTCTTAAGAGCCAAACATCCAAAAACACTGATTGGTTCCAGATTCTCAAACGTAAATATTTTCAGGACGGTTAACGCTGCATCTTTAGGATGTGGGTGGTCGCCTGAGGGGCATTTTTTCAGTTTTCTGACATTCACAAATTAGTCAACTGACACAAAACTAATACACAACTATACAGATGATCATAGAGTTTCATTTCCAGGAGAAGTGCCAAACATTTGACAGTTCCAGGTTCTCTAATCTGAAGATTTGCTGCTTTTCCTTGGCTCACATTACAGTAAATTGCATCTCTTTTGGTTTTGGTCACCCCCACCGCTTGTATTAAAAAAAATATAAAATCTCTTTATGGCCTCTCAGATGCGAATAATTTTAGCTTTAAAATCTGCTCCATAATGACCATTAAAAAAAATACCAAAAGACTGATGCTTGTTGAAAGAAAACGTAATTGGTGCGTACATTCTGTTCTCACATTGTGGGATCATGGTGGAGAATAAATTTGAACCCTTGACTCCCCCCCAGCCGACATCCACAACCATCAGAACTACTCACAGCTGTTGCACTGATGCACATGAACCCACACTAAGCTGAATAAACAATACAAAGATGCATTAATCAACAATACACCAAACAACTTAACATCGTAGACAAAAGCAGCGTTTTGGGAAGGTTACTGAAATTTTTAAAAAACAAAAAAACAATCTTGAGTAATTGGGCAGAAAGTATTCGGGGTATTTCACTCAGTCAGTCACAGAGCAGCAGGCTTGTTTTGTTTCTCAGTGTGTGGCATCCATTTTAAACAGTCACACTGCCACAAATGTTGCAATGTCAACCACCTGCATTTCTCCCAGACCACATGGCTGAAATACATTTCACCCCATTAGGCGCCTGCCTGAGTCGTAAAAGTAGGCAGTACATGCCGAGGCTAAAAGAGAGAACATACAATGAACTTGTAGCAGTGACCCAACAGATAATGAAGAACGTCATTTAGCAAATCATGAACACAAATAATAGATAATTTATGTTTCTGTACTGCTAGGCAGACACCCTGTTCAAAAGGTGCCAGGATATGACAACTTTCTTTGGATAGAGTTTTCAGTTTTCTCTTCTCAAACCACTTAAAACAATCCCGTGAGGCCTCTCAAGGTTATAGGATGCATTCAATTAAAATAACTATTCTGAGCTCTTCCGTTTTGCTATAGCCTCCAGGAAGAGGAAAGGGAAACAGGAGTGTGGACAGTGGAAGTGACTGTACAATATAAAAACACAGGCTGTGTCCCAATTCAGAGGCCAGATCTGGCAAAAGGTCTTTTACAGGGCCTGACGACCAGGAAAAACGTGTTCTTGCTCCTCAAAGCGAGACCAAAACTAATAGTTCTCTGGTATGGACTAAGATGCAAATACTTTAAAAGATTAGAAAAGATTCAAAAGATCATACTTGGCATAATTTTATCACCATGACAGTCAAACATCTTATGAGAATTGGTTAGAAACATGATTCTGACCTGACCTGCGTATGCCTCGAAACAACAGATAATCATGTGCTCTGTTTCAGTGATTGATAGTGACAGTACTTCTTACTCAGCACTATCTCTCCCAAATCTCATAAGCTGTCTGACAGGAAGTTAGACCTCACTGGGGTCTAATTTACATAAGTAGTGTCATTATGTAGCGTAATATACTGAATTTGTTTTTGTCTGTAAATGACTGTTTAACAAATAAAATGACTTTATTCTTTTTTTTTCTTGCCATCTATAAAAGGAAGAAGTAATGAGATCTCACTTGAACACACCATGGTTGACTGGATGTGTAAATACCTGACAAATAAAATGATATTTCCCAACTTTATGAATTGATACATCTGAACACAATGCTCCATTACACTACTAATCAGTGCACACTGAATTTTGGCATAGTGAGCGCTACAAATAAACCAGTTGAGTCCTTTAAATTCAGACTAAAGGCGGCTGCATCCCAGTGCCTTTGAAATGGGACACATCAGTGACCCTGAAATGAGTCCCTGGAGCATAGCCAGAAAGTCAGGAGAGGCGTGAAGGGGAAAAAAGAGAGAATGATCATGCACATTTGGTTTCACACCCAGGTGACGAGAAACTCCTCAGCAACGACACACACACCCTGACAGCTGTAGCACGAGGGTTTCGGGAGAGGAGTGTCTGCATGTCAAATACCATTTTGAAGCCAAGCATAGTGTCACTGCCCACCACACCCACATAGTCCCAAAACACACTGATTATGTAATGAGAGCTCCGAGCCAAAACAGCATCCCTCTATATCACCGAGATCTGCAGACGATGCCGCCCGATAGTCTGCCTCGGCTCTCTGCAACTCCTCTCTCTTTTCCCACGTCGCTTTGCCAAATCAAGAATGAGATCACTCCATGTGCATGGATGCAAATATGAAAACAGATGATTTTTTTTCTTTCTTTCTTGGCACACAATGAACTGAAAGGAGGACTTGGATGAGCGGGCAAGGTGCAAGCTACTTCATATCTATGGGTGAAGTTTTAGCAAAGTAATTTCACATGGAGATCTGAAACACATCCCACAAATAACCTGAAAATCTCAAAGCAGGATCTGCTCTCATTTAGTCAGCACATGGGTATGAGTTACTGCACATTTTATTCACCCACTCTCCAATATTTCCAACCTTATTAGTGTGTGTCTTGTGTTGTCTGCTCGGCCCCCTGCCAAGTACCCATGGGGGGGGGGGGGGGGGGGTCATGGAGCACGTTTGGAGCCATTGTTTTGAGAGTTTGTGTTTTTTTCAAGCGTCAAGTGAAGCTTTAATAATGCCACTTGTCTCTGGGAACAAACACGCTGAATTCTCCAAGATTTAGCAAAAGGCCCGGTTTAGCCCCACAAGAACAATAGCGGTGTTAGGCTGTGGGTGCAGCTTGCTGAGAGAAACACATGAAGCCAGTCAATTAAATTGAACCTGATATACAAACTGAGAGAGAATGCCATTAGGAGTGCAACAAAATAAAAATGTTTTTCTCGGAGTAAAAAAAAATAAAATAAAATAAAAACACCGCCCAGCCGTTTAGTGCCATGCTAACGTTACACATCCATCATCACAGCCAAGCCTCCACGCTCCACATTACAGAGAGAAACACATGAGGTTTGGTTCATTTAAAAAACACAGAGCAAAAAGAGGGAGAGTTTCCCTCAGCAGCGCGTTCATTTTCCCGTCGTTCGTGGTTAAAGTGGCGCAAACAAACGAAGAGGAGATGCGCCGTAACTTAAACCGATTCGCTCGCGCTAGAAAACGTTACAACGTAGTAAATTCTACGTACGTTCTTCCAACCGCCGACTCCTGGAGACACAGACAGTCCGTCCCTCTCGGTCCAGCGCCGGGGTCAAAACATGCACTCAGTATGTCGACAGAGACGTAAATCTCACCGGACCAACAATGGATCCGCGCAGTCAACTGCGAGCGTCCCTCTCCGCGTCCTTCCCTCCACGTTTGAGCAGCGGCTGGCAGGATACTTCCCTTCATGAAAGATGGACCCGGGCGGGGAGGAGGAGGAGGAGGAGGAGGAGGAGGAGAAGAAGGGGTGGTGCTGTTGGTGCTGTTGGTGCTGGTGGTGGTGGTGGTGGTGGGGCGGGAGGGGGGAGTGACAGAGGAGTCCGGCAGCAGATTGAAGACGGAGCGTGGTGATCATAAAACAAAATGCAGATTAAATCCCGCGAGCGGTCCAATCAAAAGCGCGAGACTGGTGGTTATGCAAAGCAGGAGTGACGTCAAATTCAAACCAAGCTCTGGGTGGGTGGGGGGGGGGCAACTTCATTCCATTGTTTATTTATTATAATAATAATATTTACATATTATATTATATTATATTATATTATATATTAATGCCTCAATTATTTTCTGTATTGTCTGCTACTTGTTTATAGCCTTTGTTTGTTATGTGTGTAGTGTCTTGCCAAGTCCATCGTACATTTGGTGCACGACACTTAAAACAATACATTTACCTACTTACTTATTATTATAGTAGGTACAGGAGGCCAGTTAAAAGGGATATTTCAGCTATTTAATATTACACTTCCATAAAGTTGGGAGAATCATGTTAAGGCGAGATATCCTGATTTTTTCCCCCCTTATGGGCCAAACACAAACACAGGATCCTACATTTCCCATAATACATCTCCTGCCCTCAGTTTGTCACACATTGTTAGCCGTAAAAACCATTTCATATGGGGCTCCTGTCAATCTCTCATCAAACAAGAGGCAGTGGCATTATGTAAAATGTGCTTTTGCTATTTAATATTTTCACCCACATCTACTTAATTTCCTCGTTTTATCATTCAATTCCTTCTTTTGCTTGCATTTGCTTTCATTCTTTCTTCTTCATTTTTTTCTTACAAAGTTTTATATTACTCAGCTGGTAGTATCATATGGAACACCATGTCAACAAACAAGTGGCTGATTCACATTCAGGAGCATTTAAATATGTGGAAGTAGTTGCAGTGAGGTTTCACCTTCTGAATGGAGCAAGTGTGTGATTCTGTCTCATTTTGTATCATAATCTCTTCAAACAGGGGTTCCCAAGAATGAAACATGAAAAGTTCAGGAGCTTTAACTCCAATAAAGTGCTGACACTTCACATACACTCCTTGCGCTCTCCTTCCAGCCACATGTTTATTCTCTGTGCTTAAAATGAAATTTGAGACACCAAGTAGCATGGGTAATATCCTTCCGTCTTCACACACAAAGGGTTTTCTGTTTTCTAAGATCTCGATAGTTGGAAGTATGCCTGAATAAAACAGATTCTTTGAGAATGTAGACAGTTTCTCACATAGCACATAGTTTATTTTCTGTACTTCAGCACTTATTTCACCACAGAGTCCACATCCCTATGGTACAAGCTCACAATAGCTGAGTTTTTTTTTTTATGTTGGGCTGCAGCTGCTGGGCTCCACAATAGAAATCAATGAAAAGGGAGAAAACATACAAAGGCCATTGCAACTTACAGAGAGAGAAAGAGTGAATGGGTCAAGACATCTGACATTAACTGTTGTTTTCTCTAATAAAACTCACAGGCAGGAAGATTGAATGGAGACATTTAAAAGAAAAAGCCTTGGGCAAAGAGAAGTCTAAGAGTGAGTGAGTGAAGGGAGGAATGAAGCCTCACCAGAAATCATCAACCACAGACTCGTCAGTGCACACATTCTCAGTGAAGAGTGAGAGTTTGTGTGTGTGAGTCATGTCACAGCTCTGCCTCTCCATCCCTGGTCTTTACAGGACTCTGGCAGCTGTTTCATCAGCAGTCTGTCAGCCTTTCCAGTCGGCAAGAGGCCCTGCGTCAGTACAAGGGGGAAAACTCGAAACTTTCACTAATCCTGCAACCTAAACTCATTTTGGTATGCAGTTTGAATTTGCAGCTGCATCATTTAAAAACCAGTTTGAAATGTTATATGAGCAAAAAACAAAACCCGACTTATATCCATCATTATATCATAGAGCTGAAAATGCTACTGAATCCCCTCACATCCTGCCCATCCATTTCAGACAGCTTTATAATGTTGTTACACAAGGGTGTGGCTCGAGACTGAGCTCTAGCAGAAATCCTTAACAGAATTAGGATGGACTGATAATCTGCGAAGCTTTTACACACACATAGTTCTCTTAAATCTGTTTCTTTGGTGTGGTCTGGTCATCTATCTGCCCAAACACCTCGTAGCTAAGATAGCTGCGAATAAAAGAGGATGGAGTGACACACCAAAAACAAATTCAGCCGGCTGCAGATTCAGTGATTCATTATGAAAGACAGGAAAAGGAAACCGCCATTGCTGCAGGCCTGCATTTTTTTTATCTGAGGCATTTTGTTAATATAAAAGGCCCTGAGGTTAAACAGCCAGAATGTCACAAGGGAATGACTGAAGCACATTTCAATTCAAGCTCAGAGCAAGCTGGCATCAACAAAGGACCACACCCGAGAGCAGCGCACTGAAACTACAACTGATAGACTATAAGCTGCTCCTGGCACAAGACATTACCTTTGGACTGAGTGAAAGTGAAAATATACAAAGTATTTCCTTTATACATTTACACATACATCATGTGCAAAACCCAGTCTACCTTTCCTTCCTTCTCACACAGTCTGACTTGTACCATAAAGGAACAGTCAGTACATAATGTATGATGATATTAGGTTAAGTGGGTAGAAGGCGAGGATGTGCTACATCAGCTGCCAAAGCTTGCTTGTGAAGCTCAATAACCAGGAAATGAGCTCATCATATCGGACTGTTCTGAAAAAAACTGAATTATAATTTCCCCTCTGTGCTTCAACATGCATGGATGTTCACAACAGCTGTGTTTGACTATGTGTTAGATAGATATTTGCAAAAAAGCAGGAATCATAGATTAATTGAAATCCTTCACGTGCTCTTTCTATCTGCCAACAAAGTAGAAAAAGACTTTTGGTAGAGTGTTGCATGATTCTAAACAGATGAACAACTTTCTCCCCCTTCTGACAATCCAGAGGAACTGCATCCAAAGATCAAATGACACACATGAAATAAAACTGTTTTAATATCAGAGGACCTGGAAAACATTAATCAGCAGAATGGAAATATATGACACCACGTAGATGACTTCAGTTGACGTATGTCTCTAATGCATTTTTTTTAGTACAGATCAAGTGCAGATCATTTGTATAAAACATGATGCCATCTCGGCAATACTGGACAATACATACATGCAAATTATATAATTTAAAATCCACTGATAAATTTGGCACATGTTTTCCATCTAGATCCAAAGTCCACCAGCTTATTTAGTTTAAATGTGACACCTGTGGCTATTTAGACCGAGTACAAGATGACTGGAAAAATTCTGTCATCGTATTAACCTGTTACTACTTGGACCAGAGATTATCTCTCATTCAAGAGAGAAACTTCTTTATGAAAAACATCTTCTGATGTTAAGACTGAGACTCCTTCAGCTATTGTGCGTTTGCGGCAGTACAAAGAACATAAAAATTCAAGATCCATCCACTGGGCTACAGTTTTAGACATCATTATGAAGACAACAGGCAGACGCAAGAGCACTATGATTCAGTATGTACGGTGGCCGGGAACCCTCAATGCTGCGAATAAAAGAAACGCTGCAAACAAAAAGAAACAGCGCTGCAAATAAAAGAAACGCTGCAAACAAAAAAAAACAGCGCTGCAAATAAAAGAAACGCTGCAAACAAAAAGAAACAGCGCTGCAAATAAAAGAAACGCTGCAAACAAAAAGAAACAGTGCTGCAAATAAAAGAAACGCTGCAAACAAAAAAACAGCGCTGCAAATAAAAAAGAAACGCAGCTGCAAATAAAAGAAACGCTGCAAACAAAAAAACAGCGCTGCAAATAAAAAAGAAACGCAGCTGCAAATAAAAGAAACGCTGCAAACAAAAAAACAGCGCTGCAAATAAAAAAGAAAACGCAGCTGCAAATAAAAAAGAAACGCCGCTGCAAATAAAAGAAACAGCGCTGCAAACAAAAAACTCTACAACCGAAGTGAATTACCGGGGACTATTATTGCCGGTGCACCTGTAGTTTTTTATGTCAGCGCAGAAGAAGAAGAAGAAGAAGAAGAAGTACAGAAGTGCATTGCATTCACTTGAAAAAAATAAATTAGACAAGTCATAGCAATCGATTCCCGGCCGAGCCGGTCGTTTTGATACCTGTTTTGTGTATGTGCGACAAAAACTCTGGGAGGAGTAGCGAGACAAAAAAAGGGCGGAAGAATAAGTTGAAGAATAAGCGCGGTGGATAACATATAGTGTGCGCCTTGCACGCACACTCAATTACAGAGCTACAAATAGGTTTGTGCTGTGATGAAGCTGTATTCTTGTTATCGACCCTAAACCCTGCTTCACTGTAAGGTATTTCAAGTCATTATTTTCTTACAACAAGACAGTTCGTAGGCTGCCATCAGTGTTGTATAAATAAAGAAAGGGGCCAACGGATTTTAAACAATGGATGAACTCCGATGTACTCTTTGTAGCTTAACATACCTGGCATTAAAGAAACATGCATATGTGTTTTCAAAACATACTTCCATGTAGGGGCTAACCACAGGAAATGTTGGGCGCTTCACTCACAATTTACTACAGCAACCAAGAGTAGCAACAAAAACAAAACTATAGTGTCAACATTTGAAGGCAACGCGATGCTTGTGCAGTAGTAGTACTGCAGCTCAAGACACTGTTTGACACTCTATACTGGAGGTGCAGCCTGTGGTAGAGAAAACAAATCAATTTGTGGTCCTGTTTTTCGATACCTTTCTGGAATCTCCCTGATTGTCTAAAAAAAGATCCAGAGTTGGATTTTCCTCACTCTGGATGAATTTACATGTCCCATTGGGACCTCATATTATAGAGTTTAGAGTAGTTGGGAGTAAGAAAAAAGGATTTAAGCTGTTGGATATGTTTTGTGAGATGTATAAATGCCTTAATATAAAAGCCCTGTCGGGAAGAGGTAAGCTACTTTGAAATACTATAAAAGGAAAAACACAAACATAAAAACAGTGTGTGCGCACTCAGTCCTCATCATGGCACCTGTACCCACTTGGTATCTTCTCCTGGTTCAGCATTGTGCATCATTAAATACATAGGAAAAAAAAATACTGTTTTGTTTTAAAAGCCAACAAGGAACAGAGAAATGTCTGTGCATTAGTTCACCCTGATGGTCCAGTCGTGTATCAGTCCTCAGTTTCTTCCTCAAAAAAGTCAAGGACAGGGACAAGGTCCAATAAGGAGACGGTTGTTACACATTTTTCTTTATGTGCCACTCCAGCTGATGGCAACGCCTCCTTTATATGAGTGCTGAGGTTTCACCCAGATAGAGGATGTTGATGCAGAGACACTGGGCTTCAGGAGTGTTTCAGTGCATCTCTGTGATCAGCAGGGGAGGAGAGTGAGGTCACCGAGGTCAGCTTTAGTTCACTAGCAGGACGTCCTCATATGTGGTCGTTCTGAAGGAAGAAGAAGAGAGACGGCTCATGTAATGATTTTACATCATAATGATATCTGCAAATTTAGAGTCACATAATGGTGATATATAGTGAAATATACTCAAAAAAAGTGTAAGGATAGGATTAAAAACACGCAGCAAAAGTCCCTTTTGCCTGATATGACCACATAAGGTCTTTTCCTTCCTTTCCTTTGCTGCTACTGTCCGTTATTAATTAACCCTGCTGACATGTCGATCAATCTTCAGATTGTTACCTCTCATTTTTTCTCTCTCTCACCCATTCTCCTTACCTGTCACAGCAGCAGAAGAAGGAGCATGGCGACGTCTCCAGACCCCTGAACTTCCCTGAGCTTGGTGCGTCTGTACACTCTGCTATAAAGGCGTGCAGGTCTGTGATGTGGATAGGTTCCTGGGTTTGGTGCTGTGAAAATCAAAGAGGACACATTATTGTTATTTTAAAAATATATATATATATATTCAGTCAGAAAAACAGAAATGATTTAATTTCCTGCCTTAATGGTCTCATAGGCTCCTGTGATGAGAGCGATGAACAGCGACAGAACCATGTAGATGAAGAGGGAGATGAAGCTGTATAGGTAAACTTGGCTGAACAGCCACACCAGAGTGCTGCTCTCCTGCATCTCCGCGAACGTCACGAACATGTCGTCCCCGTTAATGAGGGAGAACAGGCACTCAGATACCATGGACAGAGAGCGGAACTGAGGAGAGACAACAGAAATCAAACCTCTGCAAACAGCGTTAAAGGGGGAGTGAACAGAAATTGTTATACAGTAAGTAAACCCTGAAGGTACAGTACACAATGTTCCACAAGTGACAGTAGGAGGTAACTTTATCAGCTGAACTGTTTAAAGGGAAGACACCTGACTTCAGCAATTTGTACAAAATACACCAACTCAGGATGTCTACTAGAGAAATAGAGACTACAGTTGTGAGTGAGTCCAGTTCACTGAGTCATTTCCTGTAGTTAGAGAAGTGAGTAGAGAGGTGTCCACATATGGAAAGAGGGCTCTATCTATGACACCTCAGTTGCTCAGAAAGTGGACACTTGTGTCCAGTGATTTTATGACTCAAGCTGAAAGGACATGTATTTTCATGTACACATAAGAACATAAGGACTATTTAATAAGAACCAAAAAGGTAAAAACTTCGTATCCAAAGTATCCAAATGTTGTTTCTAACACATAATGTTAAAATGGTCAAATAAGTTCTGAAAAAGAAAAATTGGATTTGTATGCGTTTCCTTCAAAGGGGAGAAATTATGTAGCAGTTGCTGCAGGGACAGTGTAGTGTTACGGTTATTTATTTAAAAAGTATAAAAATGCATGGCATGGAATTTGTATGGTAGGAACATTAAAACTACAGTGTCTGTCCATTCTGGGCTACTGGAGAAACATAGTGGACTCAGTGGAAGATGACCCTTCATATTATATTCCATTATTGTTTTGACATGTTCTGTATATAGAGCCCTTTAAATCTTACACACTGGATGATTAAGTGCAAGTGCAAATGCTGCTGCCCCCAAGTGGCCAAAATAATAGGATACCGCAACTTTAAGTTAAGTTTTGCTCACCTTGACGTGGTATGGTCCCAGGACAATCCAGCCACAGAAGCAGTAGCCCAGATAGATGACGGCCACGCAGCAGCAGAACCGAATCACATTAGGGAACGCTGCTCGAAGTGTGACGATCAGGATCTATGGGAGGTGGAGAGATATTAGAAAGGTCAAATTGCAATGTGAGAGAGAGCAGAGACACTAGATTAACAGAGTTTATTACGTTACATCAACCCATTAAGAGGAACAATTTCTCACTCTTTGACAAGTTATTAAATCAGCAGTAGCTTACAACTTAATCATCTTA
Source organism: Collichthys lucidus (assembly GCA_004119915.2). Taxonomy (NCBI): domain Eukaryota; kingdom Metazoa; phylum Chordata; class Actinopteri; family Sciaenidae; genus Collichthys; species Collichthys lucidus. The sequence goes on along the minus strand of CM014080.1, from coordinate 25,840,501 downwards.
CACACACTAGTCTATCTTTGACTTACATTGTACTTCTGGAAGAATGTGAGGTAGCGAATTACTCCAACCCACACCAAGAGTGTGGACGTTCCCAACAGGATGCCACACAAGTCATACGAGGACATAGTCTGTCAGAAAAGAACAAGAGATACTTAATGCACTGGATATTTAAAGTTTCTCAATGAACACACAGCATAAGAATCTCTATGCTGATAAATAATTCATTGACGGCTTAAAATAGTGCTCGCTGACATCAACTAGAGGTTTGTTGAATTATAACCACAGTATAATTCACACGGTATAGAAGATATTGTCACACACCTTTGACTCAATGCCGATTTTGATGATACTGCCAGTTATAGTGAGGATGTCGCTGACGATGAGGAGGATGTACCAGCCGTTAATGAACTCCAGCCGGTCTGCCCAGCACACTTTACGATCCATGGTCTCTCTAAAGAACTGCACAAACTCCTGATAAACACAAAGAGACAAGAAGAGAGGAATCAGCAAAACTGGATTTGCATTCATATACTGTACATACTGTAATACACACATCAATTTGAAATATCCTGTGTCTGCCATCTATTATTGTGAAACAAGTTATACCATTATTTGGAGACTGAACTTGTGAAAATCTGTTGCTTTCCTTTGACTGGAACAGACTTTTCATACCTGTTGCAGCATGATGCCTCGCACTATGGAGCGTCCACACAACACAAGTGACAGCGTGCACAGCAAAGCCACAGCCACATCAAACGCTACACGCGTGTAGTTCTCAGCTGGAGGTAAAAAGCAGAGCAGTTAGCAGTGTTTCAGTTAGATGTAGTAGTAGTAGTATTACTACTGCCATGTTCTTTGCTACTAGTTTCCTTCGCATACCACTGCTGCAGTATTTCTATCATCATTCTTCATCTAGTCTCTCACCGTGTCCAGAGACGCTCGGGTCCTTGCACTCCTTTATGGTCGCCCGGTTTTCTAACTGGATCTTCACCTTGCCACTGTGAGCCTTGTTATCCAGGACGATCTGGAGGAGAGAGAGAGACCACCAGCAGACAATTTATATATTTCAAAACTGTAGTAATTTTAGAACATAAAGTTTTTCTAATGAAATATAGATTGGTTGTTTTCATGGTTTCATTTAAACAGATTTGCATAGTGCATCACTGAAAATACAGGTCATATTTCTAAATATCTGACATGAAGAGGAGCCTACATTATGCAATAACACACATTTTAGACTAACTATTTTGAGGGTTATCATATATGTATATATGTTATATGATAACAATATAAAAATAGGTATAATTTAGTATTCTCCATCACAAAGCTGGCAGTGTAGAAATAAAATTAAAACCATTACATAGGAAGATAGTTTGTACAGTTAAATGTTGGATGTTTGTTACAATATTTTTTTATTGGATAAAAAAGGGGAAGAAAATGTCTAAAATATCTTTGGCTCTCTGGCTCACCAATTGCATTATGAGAGCCACATTCAGTGAGTGTCCTTCAAGGACACAAGAATATATTGTATCAGTGTAAATTGACGTCTTATCATCTGGAATTTATGTTAATTTAGCCAAATATTTGGACTGGAGGTGAAAAAGAAACTAAAATAAACATGTGATTTAAGTCACTTAATTATAACTAATCAGTTCCTAGTAACTTTTCCAATCAGCCCCTGACAGGTGAGGTCCCATCCCATTATGATGAAGCTGAACAAAAAATAGAACAGCAATTGTGCAAAATGACAGAAGCCTCAAACAGAATTTGTTTTTTCCAATTTCCACAAAACACAAAACACAAACAAACAAAGCAGCCTGTCTAATAAACCTGACACCGATTACCTCTGGATCATGCATGCACGATGTCTTCATTACTTACCGTTATATAAAAAGTGTAGCAGTCTGGGATCTCATTGTTGATGATGGTCTGTATATTGATTGCCTTCAGCTGGAACTCTATAGTAACGTTAATGAACCTTGGAAAAAGAAATGGGTGTTAAGAGAGAAAACAGATGTTTCATGTTGCCAGAATGACTTGACTGACTTGCATACCTGTGTGTGTGTGTGTGTGTGTTCATGCACAGAAACCTGTGTTCTTGTATACATGCTTCAGTGTGTGTTGGAAACAAAGATAAGTGACTTATCACCATCAGATACTGCAGTGACAGATCTCCCCAATAGACGCCATACAAGGTGAAGCTGAAGCCATGTGAAAAATGAAGCCTTACTTGTGGAACTTGAGTGTAAAGTTTTTATAGCTGCTGCCAAGCGGAGCTGGAGGGACTGACAGCGGGTTCACACCTATACAGTCTGAAAATAGACGACAGCAGAAAGAGAGGTCAAAGCTATGTTGAGTAAATACTGACATATACTGAAGTTACCATCAAAGACGGGAAAAACTCAATTTTGCAATTTCTGGCATTTTGCTGTCTCTCTCTCAGAATTATTACAAGTAGCAGAATTTGACATACTTGTGAGAGGTAGAGACCAACGTTATGTTTTCCACGGTTTTGTACTTCCTCTTAATTTGGTGAAAAAAACACAGCGATATGAGGAAATAGGAAACTCTGAGGGTACGCAACACCCTCTCACTGAAATTGGCATATACATAAGGTAATGCACAAAAATGCTGGTGGCATTTACAGATACTGCACAAAAATGTAATAATAATAACTATAATTACTAATAATAACTGTAATAACTATAATGTAGCTGTGAGCAGATATGCGGACATTTAAAGTGTTTATAATAAAATAAAATATACAGTATTTATTAACAATTACAACATCTCCTATGATGACATATGGTGTGTTATTACAACTGTTTCAAGCACCCAGGGATGTTTAAAATAACAATACAGGGACCTCTGCTGAGGCGCAACTGACAGAACATCATTGCACTCACCAATGGAAAAAAAAAACAAAAAAACTGGTGACCTGATTACATGACTATGACGTCTGCATTTCATAATAAGTAGATCAGTTTGTAGATTACGTGACTCATCAGATTCTGTGATGACTTGGTTAAGTTCAGTGGCAAACCGCAATAAGTAAACAGAAACACTTCACACCGCTTTGAACACTTGATCAAAATGTATACATTTCTGATGCATGACTTTGTGTCCATGAAGCTTCCCATGTTTTTCTTTGCTGCACCTGAAGGGACACAGTTACACTTTAAGCAGCTTCCAGCAGAGCAGAGTGTGCTTTCTGCCTGAGCAATCCCAAAGGGTGCATGCACAGTGTTGACATACTGATAATAATAATAATAATAATAATAATAATAATAATAATAATAATAATAATAAATAATACCAATACAATCTGTGATATAGTGACATTATCATTTCCCTGAATAATTCAGGTGACCCCATCATCATTTTCTAAAATAGCATTTATAGAATAGATAGAAAACAATCACATAATTACAAGATAAATTCCTTGTAGATATAGGATCTTGATCTCGTAATTTTTTTGATATATATATATATATATATATATATATAGATATATATATATATATATATATATATATATATATATATATATATATATATATATATATATATATATATATATATATATATATAGGAGTATATTTTCACCTAATGATTTCAAAGTTACAATGTGATATAAACGCCAAAACAAGACTATGGGATCGTAATTGTTTTGTTTTTTTCAGAAGTTACAATGATCTTTTCTTTTCTTGATATTTAAAAAGCCTTTGTTGCCCTTTGTTTGAAAATGCACACCAGCTGTGGTAACTACTTTTGTATGTATCGGAGCAGCAGTGCATCCTCAAACATTCCTCCGACGCAGATGTTTTCCTTTTGAAGTGATAAAAGAGGTTGCTTGTGTTGCTCCCTCAGGTAGACGACTGTCACCATAGATACTCTACAGATAATTGTACTCTACTATGACTGACTATTTAAAACTGAATTATATGGAAACTATGCCAGAGCTATTCCTCTCCACTTTTTCCATGTTTGGTTTAATGTAAAAGGGAAGCGTGCACTTTTGTTTTTCAGTGACCATGACCGAGTCATCAGCTGCACAAATGCTCACAATGTACTTCAGGCGATGTGACAATTAAATTCTTGCAAAGATAGTATAACTAAACTCACATCATGGTACATATTTCCTTTGATGTAGTGTTCACACCCATTATACATGCACCATTAAATGTGTGACAGCTTGTCACAGAGGAAAGAAGTTTATATTTTAGCACAGTGCAGATAGCAACCTTTAAGCACTGCCAGAGATCACAGGCCAGCAATACCTCCTCCACATTTTACACGTACCTGTGATGATATGTGGGTCTATACTGAAGGTGTCATTGGCTGGGTCGATGCGTCCCTTCTTGAAGTACTGCTGGCAGAGGGAGAGGGCGCTGCCATTTACACCAACACCGTAGACGTATGCATAGCGTCCCACTGTGGTCTCTGGTAAAGCCAGATACTGGGTGAGAAGATGAAAGGAGAGAACAGATGTTGATAAGATTTCAACTTGATCCAAAGAATTGCACGCATCTTTATGATTCTACTTCATAAATGTAAACAGATGAGAGGAAAAAGGAGAGAGACTACCGGTGGAAAAATGACCAGAGTCTCTGTTGAGTCTCAGACAGAGGCTTAGCTGAACACAAACAAGCACACACAGTAACTACCTTACACCTCGCCTCTGTCCGAACAAATAAATGAAGCGAGGGTTCTGTCTTCCTGTCAGCGTTGTACACTACAGTGTTACTGCTAATTTTATGATGGCCTGACCTTGCTTCCTTTGGTTCTGTCAGGACTCTGATTTTTTATTGCAAACATTATTGCCGCCTGTGGCAGTGAAGGCATAAACTGGTAGTAGCACACACTTACATACTTTGCAATACTTTCACCAGACCTGATGAAAAGTGATCAGTAGGTAGAAATGTCCTTGTTGGACCTGTATGCAATGTACTCTTTAATGGGCTTTTGTTTTGGTGTTAGCTTACTGTCCAGCTGATCTAAGAATTCAAAAGTGAAGCACTATTATAAGTGGATTCATATATTGCAGCAGCCTTTCCATTTTCCTCCGGTCTTACCTGCTCCACAGCGTAGAAAATGTGGTCATAGACGTCACTCTGTGTGTAAACAGCAAAGGTGTCATCTGAAGATTCATCGTAGTCCTTCAGGAAAAGGTGCTTGAAGGTCATAGTGTTCTCCTCTTTGAAGGTCACCACCACCTGGTTACTGAGGCCAAACAGCACTAACTGCAGCAAAGAGGGGAAGGAGGGTGTTAAAACATTGTCAGGTCAAAAAACCTGATTTGCACCTCTTAACATTGCAGGTACAGTATATCATATATGTCTGTAAACCATAAATCTTACCAAACATTTTCTCTGAAACTGTTAAATTATACTACATACTACTAATTATACTATTAATTATACTACTATAAATTATTAATATTATTAGTAATCTACAATGGAATAAAAAAAAGATAAAAAAGGACTAACAAATGCACAAGAAAATAGTTAGAATCTCTTAACATGTAATGTATAAATGAATAGTAATATTATAAGTTTATTTCTTGCATGTTTTCTGCTGTGTAAACAGTGAAACAACATTCTTTACAAACTTCAACTGTTCTGTGACATTTAACATTTGTCAGCTCGTCCCACTTCACACTAACTGGTTAGAACTTAACAGGATATGGTCCCATGGAAGTAGAGCAAAGCACTGCTGTGGACAGGGTCAGCAGAAAAAACATGTTTTAGAAAAAGGCCACTTTATTCATCATTAATCTAAGCGTATGCTATCGTGAGCATATTCTCATGACTTTGTCTTCTACTGGTTCTAAGGTTGAGACAATGTAGCACAGAGGGAAAGATAACATGCTACAGCAGTACAAATATACTCAAGCACTTACATGAATATTGATTTTTTTCACGTGGGCCTTAACTGTGTGGCTAAAACAAGTTTTTTTGCTTACTCAGTACATTCCAGTGCTTTGCTTTAGCTCTGTGCCGGGACTTCTGCCTTACTCCTTGAAACTCTCTATTGTCTAAGTAAAACAATCCTACTTCAGAAAGCCCACAGTATGCCTTTAAACCACAGAAACTTAAACAGAAACATACAACAACAAGCAATAAATAACTGAGGTGTAGCATTTGATGTACCTGAGCTGTGACGACAAAGATCTTGAGCAGTTGCAGGATGAGCTTGTAAGGCTTGCGGCCCTTGGCGTGATATTTATCACAAGGGCTCATGAAGAAGTATTTCAACTTCCTGCGAATGGCCTCCTCTTGCGGATCAGACCCGACCCAATGACCTGCCGTCGCTGTCGGGAACCGATGGTTGCTTCCATGATTGTTAATGTGGTGGTCATGCTCCCCACTGCTGTCTGTGGAGCCGTAGCGAGTGACCGAGCAGGACAGGCCTTCTCGTTCTGAAAGAAAAACGTTGATTTTCTCAGTGATGCTCATGCAGACTTTTTAACTTGTATATAGATCTAGTATTGTTTAGGCTCTAGTCGATAAAAGATGCATCTCCAGATTTAGATTTTCTTCATAAAACCACAACGTACAGTATTTTACAAACATTAACCACAGAAAGATTTTTCTATCAGCTGGTATTTATTCAGTGGGACAGACTTGTGACTCAAAGTTAGAATTTCCTACAGGCTTTTTCCCCACAGAAAGTTTTGTTTATTTCTGAACATATTCATGAATAAATTGAGCTAGATCACAAAGCTGTTACACTAAAAGAACATCAAGGCTGTGGTAAATCAAACATCCATCGTTATTAAGCGACTAGACAAAATGGGGAGATGAGCACCAGGACAAGAGTCTCTATTGTGCAGCCCAACAACTTACTGAGAGGCAAAGCACCGATCGCATGAACTGAACTGGTATTTCAGAGTGCTGACCCCAAGCCTAGTTGTTTCTTGCCAAACCTGACTCCACCTTCAATGACACAGACTTCCAGTGACAGCATCCTGTCATCACCACACATGTGCCTCACCTCAGTCTGACACCTTCTCTTTGTCTGTCAGTGTGTACAGCTTTACTCTTCTCTGTCCCCTCTGGCACTTTGAACCATGTGCTCCGCTCGCCTAAGCATGTGATTTAACCCTTTTGACTACAAAACCAGGAGGACTAATGCAAATAAATGGTTGTCCTCCAAAATACACAGGGCACAAAAAGAGATTCAATGTTTGATTTTCAGCTGCTTACAGCTGTAAAAAAAAAAAAAAAAAAAAGGAGCTCCTTTGCATGCTGGTTACTGCTGACATCAGTGTTATAGATGACTAGTAGCAGGAAGTGAGGCAGATTCCTGGGATGGTTCAGGAACAGCTGACAAAGTTTAGATGTCTGGCCTGACTGGGTTTGACCAGTGTAGCAACAGAAATTTAGGATACTAGGTGTGAGGTTAAATGAAGTAAAGAACAGAAGAACCACTTTACTTTACTTAATCATTTCTCCTGAGCATGATGTTAAAGCAAGATTCCATAACCTTTGTTTACATAAAATGTTTTTAATCATTTTGCTGCTACACTGAATAATAATCAGGTGAATAGTGTCCGTCTTTCCCACTCCACGTCCAACTATTTCACCTATTCTGGTGAAACTAGATCAAATTTTATGGAGAAAATGTTTTCTGGTTTCCCTCTGATCTCCTCTGGTTGCTTTGCATCAACTCTGTTATTTATAGAGTTTCCTAATAGTGAGAGTTTCAACAATGCTATTGCATAATGTGTGACAGAAACGATAGGCCTGTTAAAAACGAACAATTGATCCCAAACTCTGGACATCCCTGTGGACGTTCTCTTCGCTCTCTTCCATAGCACCAAGTTTTTGACTCTGAGTCGATCCCCGGGGCAGAACGCAACTGACTACTTAATCAAAATGAATAATTAAGCAGGAAACGGAGATTATCCAGATGGATTCAATGACTAAACTCTGATAATCTACATGTGTGTGTGTGTGTGTGTGTTCTCAATTTGTTTATTTCATGTACCAGCTTCTAAATCTGAGTCTGACTCCCAATTTATGTCACAAAATAGTGACACAAAGAAGTTTAATTTGATTTGTGTCCGATGATTCGATGACAGACAGACAGAGAACAATTACAGTGAGCATGCGCCAGCCTTGATAAAGCTGTTAATCAGAGAAATAAAAAGTTATTTCCTGATTGTTTTTTTTTGTACTCGAAAGTACTCGTTGCAGCTCTACTGACATTAAAGCAGAGACTTGATACTTGGAAGCAAAGCAGGTCGATGTGTTGTGTCTTTGTAGGAACTGACCGGATCGTAGGAAAATCACAAAGTGGGCTAATCATGTTTAATGCTTGTCACATGCTTTTAGCCGGTTAGACCTCGGGAAAAAAACGGGGTCACCCAGTTCAGACACGATGACTTGTCGGGTTGGCAGTAAGCTCAAAGTGGTCAGGGTGGTTAGTAGATTGAGATTTCTAGCCCTATTCGACAAACATGTGGAACTTATTTAAATATTACTTTGTAGTCAAAGTCAGCACGTGCAGGGTCAGATAAACTGCTGAGTCAGGATGAATCCAGACTCAGCACACACAGTAAGTCAGCAGAGCAAAACCACCAGCTTTGCGGATTTGTCCAATGGAAATGAGAAGTGAAACAGGGCAAAGGTACCGCTGTTGTTCAGTACCAGCACGCACAAACTGTAAACAAGCTTCATATTCAACAGAACAAGATTACACGGGAAAGTTAGGCTGGCACAACTCCAGATTCACCTGTTGTGTGGCACTATAATCAAGCAATTGAAAAATGTTTGTTCCTGTTGTTCTAAGTGACACAATGCTGAGGTGAATTTCTTTGCACAGTATTCAGGATCATTGGATCATGTAACTAAAAGGAGAGGACCAGTTTGTTTTTATAAGGAACCACCTATGACACTAATGTAATGTAACGGGCAGTCTCTCTTCCAACAATGAAAAAGACTGGAACCTTACAACACTTACATTGAAGTAATTTGGGCTTTCAGACACTATCCTACTTCATGAGGCTGGCCAGTTACCAGTGTATTTATGAGCATCACAAAATACAGATTACCTCTTGTTTAGTTTTTATTCAAAGACCAGCCTGGAATGTCCTGGTAGCTCACCTGGAAGAGCATGCACCCAAAGTACAGAGCCGTAGTCCTTACTGCAGCAGCCCGGGGTTCAAGTCTGACCCGTGGCTCTTTGCTGCATGTCATTCCCCCTCTCTCTCCCCACATACCTGTCCCGCTCTTCAGCTGCCACATAAAAATATAAAAAGGCCCATAAAGACTAGTCCAATCTGTTGGGAATGATCCTGTTTCCAATCATAAGATTAGTTAAGTGTAAAGAAACTGACACTTTTGTTCTGAATATCAGTAGTTGATAAAATGCTGATTTTCCATCTCTAAACTCTTCAATTATGTATCTGAAATATCTGAATCCTCCACTGATTTATAACACTGTCGGACTGTCAAAACCTGGAACTACAGGTGTGCTATGCTTGTAGCAGCTAATGTAACATTGAGCTGTTAGCCTAAAGCATAGCTGGAGGCCAAGGTTTGGTAAGCTCACTTCTTTCTTAATTTTCAAACTGTCTCCTGTCTCCAGACAGACTCAAGTGAAATTTACCAGATACGTATCACCCAGCTTCCTCTCTAGCCCTAAACGACTTTCTACAACTTTTAGTTCAAAGGTTAAGTTCATGTGGCAGAAATAAAACGTCTGAGCCTTTAATGAAGCATGACATTTAACTGACATTAGAGATATTTACAACTATGAGGCAACTGATTTAATAAATTTATTTGCTTAGCTGGTCACACCCTTATAAGGTTTAAGTCTTAAATTAATGTTTAAGTCTTTTTTTTTTTTTGGTCTTTGCTCAATGTCTGTAAGCTATAGTAAGTAAGTAAGTCTACTGTGCATGACTCACCCTAGGAAATTATTTGTAACTTAAGGTTTTATGAGAACCACATGTAGTTTCCTGAAAGTCCACATTCATAGGCATCAGTTCCTACATCATCCAACACCTGCTGTTAACCTGTGTGAGTTTCTGGCTGTTAGGGTGATATGAACAACATTCAAATGAGCACACGTCTTTAACGGAATTAGCTGAGAGCGACAGCATTTTAATGAATTCTGCTTGAAACGAGGCAGGCGAGGTGCCCTGGTTTTGACAGGGGTTGCGTGCCTCAGTGAGAAGAATGGAGAACAGACGAAAGAATCCAACCACTTCACATTTCATGCAGACAATAGGCAGGACGCCGAGTGCACACATATCTTCTGATCTGATCAGAGGAGTGTGTCGATCGTCACGGCAGATAGAAATCGGACAAATAAAAGTTGACCGTGCCACCAGATTTGACACAAGCAGAGTTAATCTGAAAAAATATCTGGCTCTTCCGGTTCATGTCTTTTGAGTGCTGGCTAAAACACTAATGTCACTACACGTCTGTCAGTCAAAGTCCTTACTGTAACTAGAAATGTCAACATCTTGGTATCTGCGTTTAGATCAAGTCTGGCAGTCCACAACAAGAGGCCACCCACAGGTTAAGTGTCTAAAACTTCCACTTACACCCAAGTTAAAGGAAGCATTTTGAAGAAAAAAAGATGACATATTGATAGTCATGTTCTGGGCTATGTGTGGGTGAGAGGTGATACTTTTGGATGACTACATCCTTCTTTTGCAGCTATGTGTTTCACTTCACTTTACACTTTAATTGAGCTTCAACACAAGAGTTACTATCTGGTGAGAAAGAGGCCTGATTTTATATATTTATAATATATATATATATATATATATATATATATATATATATATGTCAACATACTGTATTCAAGGTCAAGAATGAACTTTCACACTGAAAATTCACAATGATCAGTGGAGCCTTACTTCATCCAACCCGCATCAACAATCTCTCTCTCTCAAAAAAAACTGCAGACTCAGCCATGCATGGGAGGAGCTTAGGAAGCGGTGTTGAAACTATTATTATGCATGAAAGAGTTATGCCTTTTAAGTGTGCCTGGCTTAGTAGATTTGCTGAAAGGGGGGCTGATAATGATGATGGAGGTGGACCATCTGGGTCTTTTAATGGGCAAACAGTCTCCCTCAGACCGAGAAAACCCACAGTCACTGCAACATCTGAACTTTAGGGAAGGTGCAGTAGTATAGTTTCACAGTCTGTACTAATGTTGAGTCAGTTAATTCAAATTAAAAGTGCATTATATTAACTATAATCTACAACACACACACACACACACACACACACACACACACACACACACACACACATAGCTACAATTCACAATGATATATATATTTTAAAATAATCTGTCCATTGTGTTTAAGATTAAACAACCATCATTTAGTCCAAGAATGTCAGAAAATAGTGTCCAAACACAAGGTCATGTCGTTAAATGTCTTGTTTGGTTTGATTAACAGTCCCAAACTCAAGTGTATTTATTAATAGTGTCATGAAAAATAAAATAAAAATAGCAAATCATCACATTTAAGAAGCAGTGAAGTTTTCTGAAATAAGAATGAAATGTTTAATTGTCAAAATAACATAGCTACATTTTCTGTTGACGACAAATCAATTAGTTAGTTAATGGTTTGAGCTTTAATGTAGTATCCGACCTCACAAACAATTAAAATACAACACCTGATGAAACCCAGACAAAGGTATTGTGCTTTTTTTTATGATGTGTTTAAGTAATAAATAAAGCAAAATCTATCTCTAACTGTCATCATTTCAGTCTTTAATCACTGCTGTATGATAATCAAGAGGAGGCCACGTCTAATGAACTTTCTGTTATTGTTTTCAAGTCACATTAGTGCCTGAAGCTTCTGTGTTTTCTGTGTTGAGTCAGGACAAGGAGTAAAATTTGGAGTCATCACTGCAAATCCATGATGTTGACAGAGCAGTCAGATAATGACTAACATTACTGTAACTCAGCTGACCAGAAGATGACAGAGCAGAAATGCAGTAACAGCTGAGGAGACACCAGAACTAAACACAAAAAAGCTCCAAAAGTAGCTTCAACTCCAAACTGTGTACTGAGCAATGACAGCGTGGTGACAACAAGCAAAACAAACACGGACTAAGAAGTTGTGACTACTTTACCTGAGGAGTCCTGGTGTCCTGCCGCCGCCATGTAGTTAACCCGTTTAAAAAAACAATATGTAACTCATAAAGATAAATGCCTAGCTGTGTGTGTAAGTATGTATTCAGCCGTGTTAGCAGTAACGGGTTTACAGCTCTCACGACAAACTGTTGTCCTCCTCGCTCAGCTGCCGAGCCGCTCACACGTCGCTTCCTCCTCTCAGGTCACGTGACCGGCACCACGTGACCGACGGATTTATTTTTTTATTTTTTTTACGGCAGGTCCCGTGCGAGGCATGACTCTGCAGGAACTCATTTATTTATTTATATTTTGTGAAATTATAAACCCTGAAAAATATCCACCATTACCTTGTGTGCCATGATTTTCCTATCTTACTAAATGTTGTGTACATGAAGTAACCTCAAAGTCACTAACTACAACTATAAAATAAATATATAATGAGACTAAGAAAGTTACAGCAGAGGCGAAAGCGGATCTTTTATTTCTGATGGAAATGGGATGGTAGAGGCATTAGAAATATTACTATTTGTCTGATTAATTAAAAAGGCTTCTGCAGTACTCTGTAACTAAAAAACAAAGAAGGTGCTCTGACCTTATCTGGGATCGTTGGCGTGAAGGTGCCTCACCAGGCAGAAATATGTATACTTCCAAAGAACTCTCAGTCCTAAAAGGTCAGTACGTAAATAAATTTAGCCCCTTGCTACAAGTACTTCAGTCACAAGACAAAATGTGCAAACCGTCTAGTGAGGATTTTGAGGGTAAAAGTAAAGAAAAGGTTATCTCTCTCACAACAGACTTCAACAGACTGTTGCAGACTGAATCATCTAAATTACATTTTTAGTACATAAAGTTCCATCTGTGTCACTAAGGTGCCTCTAAAGTACTATAACTATAAAATGTATATATTAGAATAACAAGCTTAGAGAAAGCAGCTTTAGCAGAGGTGGAGGTTCATCCATTACTTTTGCTTTTATGCAAATGAGATGGTAAAATAATTCTCATTAAAAATTTCAACACTGTGCCACCGGCGTCTGCATTTTAACCAAATTTTGCCAAAGATTAAAAACAGGACTGTTGTGCTGGAATACATTAGGTGTTCATCTGATCACTCATTAAAAAGGCTACTGCAACATTATTAGTTGCATAATAAATTTAGCTTTCACTACAAGTCATAGAATAAACTGTGCAAAGAAGTCTAGTGAGTTTTTTCGAAGGCAAAGGCAAAACTTTTTGAACTCTCTTGCAACAGACTTCAGTGGACTGGTGGCACGGCAGATTGACATGTCATAGCAGGAAACTCACAGCTGTATCAATGGTAGGTGAGGTCCTGCTATAGTGTGCGCTGGTCCATTGCTATTGTTACTGGTCCACCTGTGTTTTTCTGGTTAAGATGTACAATGTGTAACCAGCCTAAAGTACCATTAGTCTAATACCCTGCCATCAAACATTTGTGGTACTCAAACAGGAACAGAGTCTGTTGTTTTTCATCTAGCAGACAAATTACTCACCTTCCCTCCCTGTTTTCCCAACACTTAATTTTCCAGTTGCAGTAATCTATATGGTTAAACACCCATGGTTCCTGAAAACATTAAATATGAATATAACTATTCCCAAGTTCAAGAAAAAAAAATCTTTATCCAAGGAACATCCCTTCATGTATTTATATTATTTACATTTGTATCAGAGCAAATAGAAGAGACATAAACATTATATTGCATAAACAAACCATAATCCTTTAACTGCATGCATAACGTGACGAATAAAGCTGCCCCACCTTTGGGATATATCCCTGTTAGACTGTGTTGTGCTGACCCCACAATACAAACATGTACAGACAGACTGACAGGGATACAGATAAGATCCCATCAGGTTGGTCAATTCAGATGCAGTCACACGTTTTAGCTGACTAATATGGCAATATGGGGAAATGGAAGATTTTCCATCAGCTGGCTTGGAAAGTGTTGGTGTCAGCCCAATACTCAAAAACAAGAACCTCAACTGTAGCACAAGATTAACCAACTGTTTCGGGGAAATACGTTTTAAGGCAATGTTTACATTCTGAAGTGTCCCTGGTAAGTCTCACTTTGAGTGAAACAAATCAATAAATATGCCTCAGTAACAAATACATTCTTTTGTAGAAGCCATTGATCTTTTAGTTGAGTGAGAGAAAGTGAATTGGCAATAATTTTGATAATTGACTTTTTCGTAATAATAAGTTGAAAATCTTTGCCTGTTGACGCAATGCAAATACATCAACCTACATTTAATTTTAATGGGCAATGAAAATAATTGTTTACTGTAGGTCTATTCTCCTTTGCTATTTGGAAGAAAAAATATTTTAAACCAGTGAATTCACAATCAAATATTCTTGAATAAAATCTTTACACTGCGTTCACCACACTCCATTCAACATTATACCTCAGCCTACACATTCAAACACGCACACTCTCAATCTTTAATTCCCCCTCACCTATCTGCCTTCCAGTGCTTTGTCTCTAGCAATCACTGCCTCGTCGAACTTGATCATAAGCGTAGTGCCTTTGTGCCAGTGGACGGTGACCTTTGCAGGGAAGCCGCTGTGAGTGAGGATGGCCTCTACGACGCCTCCAGTGAAGGCTGCACAGTTCAAGGTGCTGTTCTCTTTAGGAACTGAGATGTATGTGTTGACAAGGGGCTCTTTTTCAATGATGTAGTAGGTCTTGTCATCATCGTTGGCCTGCTCCAGCTTGTCTGCCTCCTTACCGAACAAGGCTCTCCACACAGATACCTGTGGAGTACAAAGCAAATGGACTGATGGAGGTGTAGGCAGAGATTCACACTGCTGGTATACTGACTAACAAGACATGACTGTATCATGTCTCATTTAATTCCCATTATGGAATAATAGTGCCATGATCACAGCTGTTCATTCATTGGATTATAACAAAACGTATTGGTCACTTTGTTTCACTGACTTACAGCCCTATTTTAAATCGCACAAGAGCAAAGACAAGCACAAAGTGGATCACCACAAAAGGGCTGGGTGAGGTGGAGTACAAAATAGAAGGTGTGGTAATTAATAAAAACACTCAGCCAGTTAGATCACTGGTGTCAGAGCAAGTAAAGTATTCAGATACTTAATCCATCAATACCATAGAACAAATGTATTATCAGCAAAATGTTCTTAAAGTAATATAAGTGGAGGAAACAAACACAGGAGTATTTTCAAGAACCTTTTTTGAAATTAGTGTGAGAATCTTGAAAAAAAGAGCAAATAGCTGTTTTCTGTTTAGAATCAAGGAAACTCAGATTTTCTCACACTTTTAAAACTCAATTACAGGCATACAGTACTACTATACAGTGTACTTGTACGCTCCCTCCATATTTGATTTAATCCATCCTTGTTTAGCTTGGTTGTCCTTGTTGTACATCTATTTCCATTACAACTCTGTGTAACGTTGAGATCAATGAAGACAGATTCTTTGTATGTATACAATAAGGCTGATTCTGCTTTTTATTTTCCAGCATTTGAACTATGCAAAATGTCAATCTGTGACTCGAGCAATCCGCGGTGAAGTACTATTTTTCTATCTGACATGTAGCAGAAGATACAAATACATGTACCTTAAGTAGGCCTACTGTACTTAGTACGTAGAAGTACTTTCTACTGTTGTTCACAGCAGACATTTTGGTCTGCATAGATGTCATTAATAACATTAATGGCTGCAAGTGTTGTATATTCTCACTGGCCTGGTTTACTGGTTTACATTTCAGTGGTGCAGAGCAATCATTGCTGTACAGGCTCCACCTGTGCACTACCTGCTATGACAGGTCAGTGGGTATGTACCTTGATGAACAGCAGTATGTTCAGCACTTTGGTCTCTCTCTTGCCGTTCTTCTCTCTCAGTACCAGCACATCCAGCAAGCTGGCTCCCACCCGCTGTCCCAGCTCGGCCAGACGAGCCTGCAGCTCGGTTACAGAGTACACTCGGCTCTGGCAGTACTGCACCACCTCCGAGAACAGCAGGGCGAAGGCGCTCACACTCACCTCGGTCTTGGGTCGGCTCAGAGGCCGCTCCAAAATAGCAGACTTGCCTCGGGTGAAGCGAGTCTCCATTATTATTTAATTAAGAGCTGGAGAGAGAGAGAGAGAGAGAGATGAGAGAGAGAGATGAGAGAGAGAGAGAGAGAGACGATGACGAGAGAGCGAGAGAGAGAGAGAGAGAGAGAGACGAGGAGAGTAGACCGAGAGAGAGAGAGAGATAGGAGAGAGAGAGAGAGAGATGAGGAGAGATGAGAGAGAGAGGAGAGCGAGATGAGAGCGAGAGAGAGAGAGAGAGAGAGAGAGGTAAACACAAGCACAGGCTGCTGGTTAGCAGGCTAATGCTAAACAGACCAAACTACAAAACGCCAAAATAACATCTGCAAAGATTGAGCTATGTCAGTAATATTACTCACAGAAAGACACCCAACCTACAAAAAACAAAACAAAAAACAACCTCACATTAACACTCACTACCACACTACACCTGCTTTTGTTGTCGTTTCGAGTATTTCCTGTTCCGGGTGAATACGTCACTTTGTCACATGGCTTACTCAGATTTATTAAACCAAACACACACAGAGTCAGTGTTGAAACTTTTAAAACTTTTACTTACATGTATGTAAATATTATGTATATACCTAGACACTCTTTGCTCTTTCAATCAGCAATTCTGTCGCGGTCACCTCAATCTATATTATGACAAGACAACCAAATAAAGAAAAAACAACAGTCCATTATTACTTTAAGACAGTGGTTCTTAACCTTGTTGGAGGTACCGAACCCCACCAGTTTCATATGCTCATTCACTGAATCCTTCTTTAGTAAAAAATTAAATATGATTTTTTTACTGGTGCACAAAATGAACCGTGCATTAACATCACCTTGTTCAAATAACAAAACCAACACAGTGCATGAACTCACAACAACTTACCTCAGTGTGACTTCTGCTGTTGCCTTTGAGAGACCGGTTCAGATATGCGTGGCTTCACCTTGGCAAGTGCCAGTCTCATGTCATTTTCACAGCAACGTCTGTTCCTTTTCTTAGTTTTTATGTCCAGCATCCTTAAACGATTGCTCACAAAGATATGTTGTAACAAATGGTATAAAAAATTCCAGGCTCCACCGAACCCCTGAGACCGACTCACCAAACCCATAGGGTTCGATCGAACCCAGGTTAAGAACCACTGCTTTAAGACATGAACGTCACATGAATCTAGGAAATTTCAAGAATTTGAATGTGATTTCAAGCGCAGTCACAAAAATCATTACATTCTGTGACGTTGACTGGTTTTCGAACAACACAACTGATGGTCACACCTGTTAATTGAAAAGCTAACTAGAGAACTGCCTCATTAAAGACTGAGAACATGCTAGAAGTTTGCAAAGATTTTCATCAAAACATAAATTATAAATAGGCAATCATATCAAAATGATGGATTGATTGATTTTACTCCCTTGAGCATTTACCACCTCAAATCGGGACAACTGTTATTTTCCATTCTCCACCCATTTCCCTGCATTAGAAATTCCTGTAGTTGACTGTTTATGTGATCATAATGTGTCCCGACACTGGTGAGTACACAACAGATGCACAAACATCACATGAGAAGCTAAACATTAACCATGAATCTGCTTTATCTTTCGCCGCAGTCGTGTTCATAATATGACATACTGTATGCAAAGGAAGCCACAAGGCTGTATAACATGAGTAAAGATTGACACAACCCAGAACAATTTGCAAAAGGCACTTGTTTGTGTCTGTATAACAAACCATTTGACGTTGTTTTGCCCATGACACACTGTGGCTTGCTGTAGACTAAATCAATATTTGGAGCCATCAGTGTACAAAGAGTGCCCTATTGGGACACAACATTGCAGTCATGCACGTATACAAATACACACAACTCCTCTCAGAAGTTGTGGGGAGCACATCTGTGCTTCAGTTTACCTTTTTTGAAAGCCTGCGTGTTGAGCGTTACTGCAGAGATTCCTTCATATCTCACTGTTCAGGTTGTCTTTTGTAAATTTAGCTTGTGAAAATTCTGTTTTTGACACCAACAGGAAAGTTGCTTTTTGAGAGGCAACAAGCAGGAAATGCAACATGACTTCATTTGGACTGTCGATTTTTGTTCTGGGACTATCCTACCTTTTTACTGTTTATAGCAGGCCGGCAGGTAAGTTATTCAAAGTACGTAAACATTTGTGCTATCACAAGTTAAATTCTTCATTAGGCTAGGTTTTTGGTATGCTGATAAAAATGGGGGGGTGTGAATATGAATGAGCAAACAAACAAATTTGATACAATAAATACCTACATCCATTCATCCCTGCACATAAATATCATATAATATCAAAAAAATGAAGTAGACAGTGAAGTAGTAGACATATTTGTTACATTATACATTTTTATGAAGATTTGTGTTGTTGAGTTGTGTTCTTAAGCTGTTGAATTTTAAGTTTTTAATTTTTCATTACCTCCTGCTGAGATATTGGTACAGCGTGAAATGGATGGGAATGAATGGGACTGTATGGAAATTATTGGTAACGTAGGGGTAGGGTTTGGGACCACAGAAGGGTTGTTCAAAGAAAGAAAACAGCATTAGTCGTTTGAGCAAACGCCCCAGAACGATATTTGATCACACCGAAGTGACAAACCCTTTAACAGCTGTGGTAATTATAACAGTAAGTCAGATGAACATTATAGGGAAGAGGTCTACGTGGGTGGATGGATCAACAAAAACATCGGACTTTAACACAAGAGGCCCACTTATAGTCAACCATGGTTTCTTTTAATTGTGACCATGACGTCAAAGGCATTTACCGTTCATCCCAAACCACGTCTAAACCATGTTGTCCTAACCCGAACTAGAACTTATTTTAAACAAAAATTGTGATCTTTCCCTGAGCCTAAGTTGTTTTTGTGCTTAAATTTAACCCATAACTGCTGCATTGTGAGGTAACATCTCACACGATAACAAAAATATAACATGATAGTGATGTCATTTTGTCGATAGGGGCTTCAGATCAGAAAAAACATATAAGATGTACTGAATGACATAGACAAGCCATGTTTGTATGATTGTTGTTTAATGTGAAGGCCTCTTTGGTCCTTTTCATTTGGCTAAAATGAACCTTTATTGAGGAGCATGTCCAGTTTTTGACACTAAATTCTACCAACTTAGATGAGATAGACAGTATCATTAACTTTGCCAAATTCTTCTCCTTTCTTACTATAGGATGATAGTTTTTGTTAAACTGTCTGTTATAACACTATTTAGGCCATCAACATGACTGTCCTTTGAAGTAAAAGAGTTAATTCACTGACTCATTATTACACTATAATGTCCTTACATCTCATTATTTGTTTCTCATTTGTGTTGTTGTCAGGTGTCCACCTACGTAACATGAACAGCTTTATCCGAGCCGTACAGCAGGTTGAAGACTCTAACCCTGGAATATCCCCCTTGGCGCTGGTCAGAGCCCTTCGGAGGACCGCAGGACACGATGATGCAATGACCATCCATTTCTTGGGTGCATCATATAATCTCAGTGATGCTGAAGTCCTAGAGACGGCCATTCTCAATGCCTCATCCTTTAGCTTCTTTGACAAGGCCATCCACCACATTGTAACAGATAACGGAGAAGAACGAGGGGTCGTCCTCACTCCAGATGGCACCACGGTAGCTCTTGCACCCTTACTTCTAGGAATTGAATCAGGACTGAAAGCCAAGATGGATGGCAAGCCAGCTGTTGGGCTCTTCTCACTCACTTTAGGCAGGACACTGGGTCTGTCCTTCCTCAGCCTGCAGGACTTTCCACCATCTTATCGCCTGGGGCCTAACGGGTGTTGGGACAATGTGGATTACCCTAAGGTGTTCAAGCTGTCTCAGGCTGCCACTCTGGCCACTGATGCTGTTATTAATGGGGGCATGGATGGAGCTATACTGGGCACGGACCTCAGCAATCTATCTGCACATGAACCGTCACAGGCCCTCAGTGACATTTTGAAAGGGTACTATAGTTTTATTCTACATGAGGGGCGGGGTCTTGATGCTCTGACCAAACACATTAGCCCGAGGCGAAGGGAGATCTCAAGAGCCATTCTGGAGCCACTCGATCTTCACAGCCAGGTGATGGAGACACTAGCATTAGTCTGGAAGTTAGAGAAGACTGAATGGATTGCCTTTGATACAGGACTGGGAAAGGTGGTGAAGGATGGATTGGAGAGATTTGTGCACAAGTATTGGGGTGAGCTATGAAACGATAAAAACACACAATGTAAGGCTGCAACTAATGATTATTTTCTTTACTGATAAAACTATAGATTGTTTTTTAATTACTGATTAATCTTTTGGTCTGTGAAGTTTAGCAAATTAGAAAAATGTATTGTGTGTCACAAGTTTAAAAAACTAAACAAAAAAACAATGACAACATTTTTAAATGTCCCAAATCAAAGATATTCAGTTTTTTGTATGACAACTGAAAAATATTCACATTTGAGAGGCTGGAACCTGAGAATTTTTGCTGAAAAAAATGCTTAAAGGGCCGATGTGTAGGATTCAGTGGCATCTGCCACTATAGTGAAACTACGGTGTTATTAGTTTGCCTATTTCAAGCCACTGTAGAAACATGGTGCTTCAACATTCAAGACTGGCAGCATCTGTACATATAAAAAATGTATTTGAAGGTAACAAAAACAAAATGATTCTTATTTTCAGGTGATTACACACTGATGAAAACATAGTTATGCATGTTATATTATATTTATAGAATATTATGTAAATAGAGTCACCTAAATCTTACACACTGGACCTTTAAATAACTGAATATTTCCTCATCTAATTTCAGTACTTGGTCTGCAAAATATGACCAGCTCATGAACTTTTAGCAGTGAATAAAAAATAAAACAGGTAAAGCAAAAGTAAACAAAGTGGCTAATGATGGTTGAATGCACTTATTTCAATATCTCAATTATTTATGGTTTATTTCCAATCAACCAACCAATCGATGAATCAACTAGTTGTTGCTGCTCTAGTGCAAAGGCTAGCCTGCGGGATGGTTAAAGAACCCTTTTTACAGTAGTCTCTCTGATTATTTAATACTGTGTTGCCATTCTACTAATACTATAGGACAATCAGTAGCGGTTTTAGGTACGGGCGGACAGGGCAGCCGCCCGGGGCGCCATTTCGTGGGGGGCGCCACGAGCGCCCGAAAATGAAAAAAAACCTCGCAAATTTTCGATACCGCTCATTAAGTCAGCGGAGCGGGCGCCCCAGTGGGCGGGGAGTTGACGACGAGGTATAGGGTGCGCCGGACAGACTGATCAGGGCGCACGGCGCGTCCAGGGGCGCACGAGAAAATCTCCGTCCCGGGGGGGCGGGGGGGGGGGGGGGGGGGGGGGGGGGGGGGGCGGCTTCGCCCAGGTTCGCCCAGGGCGCAAATGTGACCAGGACCGCCGCTGAGGACAATTATGTCGTTCTTTGCATAGTATTTCAAATATATCCTTGGTATTTATGTACTGCAATTTCTTGTTACTTATCAGCCAACATATACACAGATACTCGTACTATTACTGATACTGTATATCTGATATAAGCTAATATTGATCAGGCAGTTGACTCTAGTCTTGGATCTCTAGTTTTGAGCAACTGTATTGGATTTTATATCCTAACTTTCATTCTCCCATCCTCTCCTCAGACTGCCCTCAAATCATCCCACGTTGTCAGTGGGGGGCAAAAGCAAATCGGGGTACACCTTTGCCACTGTCTCTGCCCCTCCGGTTTCTCTATGTTCACCACACCTATGAGCCATCCTCACCCTGTTTATCCTTCCCAAACTGCTCCCGAGACATGAGATCCATGCAGCGCTACCACCAGGAAGATCGTGGTTGGAGCGACATAGGATACAGGTAATGGAATAATTTCACATTTTCAGTGACATGCTTATTTATTTTGATTTTTTTAAATGAGAATTAGAAGATTCATACCATTCCAGCTCCATGCACAGATATGAGAGAAGGATCAACCTTCTTATTTAACTCTCACAAAGTAACCAAATAAGCATATTTGCCAAAATGTCAAACTATTCTTTTAATTAAAGATAATACTAATCATTTCTATTTCAGTTTCAGTATTTGTAAGAATGCTGCTCTATTTTTTTTGCTTGAATGTTAGTTCTGTTTACTTGGGATCACTTACTGTACACTTTTACTGTGCATTTATTATTCATATATGTGTCCTCAGCTTCGTGGTTGGCTCCGATGGCTACGTCTATGAAGGCAGAGGTTGGAAACAGCTTGGCACGCACACCAGGGGGCGCAATGACGTTGGGTATGGGGTGTCAATCATCGGTAACTACACTGCCACCCTGCCATCCCGCCATGCCATGGACCTGTTGCGCCATCGTCTAGTCCGATGTGCAGTAGATGGAGGGGGACTGATTGCTAACTTCACCCTCCATGGCCACAGACAGGTGGTGAACTACACCAGCTGCCCTGGAGACGCCTTCTTCTCAGAAATAAGGACCTGGGAGCACTTCAGAGATTAACACTCCCAGTTTGAAATCATTAATGGATCTTCAGGGTATGATAACTGTCATTGAAACATTGATCTGTCTGGTCGTCCTTACATGTGAGAAACCAGTGGTTTTAATAAACATGGGTACTTTGAAGCTCATTGAGCACTGTCTGTATGAAAGTCCTTGTTCATTAAGTCATTCTGAAAGAAATAGACCTGTATTTCACTTTCAGTTTGATGAATAAAAGAAAAAGATTCTTCTTATCTTATCTTTGTCGAGTTATTTCACTGATTTTCCTGCTTTCATTGAATTATTTCAGTGCTATTCAGCACACATTGTTTCTGTGCCATTCAGTAACACCATTACAAGGCTTTTTAGTGGATATACACATGGTTGGGTACTTTGTCACATATTTAAAGGCCAGGAGAGAACAAGAAGAAATACTGCTATCAAAAAACACTGGGTTCAAAGTTGGGTTCAAGATGGTTTTTCCTGGTGGATCATTGGTCTGTTGCTGTACCAACTCAAAAATTGTAAAGAGGGGAAGATCTTCAGACAAGGCACACAGAAAAGCAGAACCAGAATAAGTAAATAGAGGCCTTTAAAGTACACTCCCACAACTCAACTAAGCAAATAGAGGCCTAAAAATACACACATAATAGGCTGCAAATCACTCAAAGGTCAGAAATGATGTAAATTGCCCATGACAACCTCCCAAAACCTAAGATGACGTCTCTAAAAGTCTGGTTTTGTCAGACGAACAATCCAAAATTTAGAGTTATCTCTTATACTAACATCACTGTTGTAACAGGCCAGCCGACCAACTGTTTTTTTTTATTTCTGCACCTTAACCTGACCCACTCTTCCTCACACGCTTGCACTAAATCGCCGTACCCATATTGCTCTACTCAGTTAACGGGTTACTTTGTAAGGTTCTTCGTACCATGTGAAGATGCGGCAGATGAAGAATAAACTACAATGCACAGCAAAATCTTCTCACTGAAGATGATGAGCCAGAAAACCTTGGTGTCTGATGTGAAACCTCATTAACCCTAGTTTAATAAGAAGCTAGGCCAGGATTCATGATGCACGGCAGCCTCACTGTGGCTCTGCCTAAAAAGAAAGAACACCAGGGGTTCATAGGATGGACATTTGACACAGTTGTTAGATTGCATGGCACACAACAGAAAGATGGAAAACCTTCAAAGTATAAAAGTATGTTTTATATTGTATACGTTTTTCACTTAAATGAGCCGTCAAACCTGCAGAAACGCCAGTGTGGACTATAACTTTTAACCTCTGTTACAGTTGTGCATGGTAAGCGTTTGCAGTAAATGATATCATTGACATCAGCGCCATCTGCAGGTTGCTGGTGATTGGTGTTTCACAACCACCCAGAGGATGCTGAGGACGCCCACGTCACACACGCATTACACATGAATTATTTGAGACGAAATACTTAAAACTAAATTTAATAAAACCAAAACTATTTACCATGAGGATTACATATCTGACAGTGTAGAGGATGCTTGTATGAAGAATTAAAATATCACTGAACAGCTGTGTCCATGTTGGATTAATCTGTTTTTTTGTTATTGGGTCCGTACTCTGCTCTTCCTCCATTTATCTGACAGCTTCACTAATTAAAACTCCTAATCCTTCAATTTATCAGGAGAAAAGCGGCTTCTACTTTACTGAAAGGGTATGATCATTTTATCATCTGTAAGATATATTGTCACAAAATTGAAAAAGAGGATGATTTTCTGAGCTGGAAGTGTTTTTAATTTCTCGGAATACGCAGGTCACAGGTTTTGGTTGGTGGCCGGTCAAACTCTCATTAGGGTGGAGTTCCATTTCAGACAGTCAGCTTATCTTTCAGCTGCAGTGACTTACTGTACTGCCTCTGACCACAGAGCTCGTCAAAGTCCGGAAACATCCCCAAATAGTCTGAGTTTGTCTGCACTTACACAGTGCGGGGAGCTCACAGCAGAAGTGTTTTTGTCGCCTCTGAGTGAACTGCAGAGATGCCTGCCAAGACTCTTAAAGAAGCTTTGACTAACACGTTGGAGGACTTAAGCGACCATAATTTAGAAAAGTTCCGTTACAAGCTCCTGGACCGCAGGGAAGAGCGACGGATCAGAAACAGGGCACTGGAAGGCAGAAATTACCTAGAGATCGCAGCTGTCATGGTTTCAACCTTCACAGAGAAAGGGGCTATTAAAGTGGCTCTGGAGGTTTTGGAGAATATCGGTTGCAACGCAGAAGCAGAGAGCCTTGGTGAGCTGAACATCGCATCCAGTTTTCTCTAGTGTGGGGGTTTGGTGTCAGGAGTGAAATAATGAATAAATCCCACTAAAGTGAGATTCATGCTTTATTACAAGTTTCAGGGAGGGGGGTCGAAGAAATGTCATTCTGAATCATTGTAACAACCGAGTGTACTAAAAAGAAAGTTTTTCAGACTTTATTACCATGCTGTACTATACTCATTACATGATCTGCTCAGTGTATAAACCTTCAGCCTGCGTTATGTTTGACTGATGGACAGTGTACACAAACCAAATGTGACATTTCTAGCATCCCATCCCATGAACAGCGAGGTATTTTATCATCTTACTGTATGTACAACCTGTGACCAAGTGGAAACTTTTTGTAATAAACAGTGACATGTTTTTCTGACATGTCTGACACAAAAATATAATATAAAAGGTCTTATATTATATTTTTGTCATAATTTTGAATCACACGCAGCTGCATTGTTAATATGATCACTTTTTTTTAAATGAAGTAACTTGAACTACTTCTTTTTCAGTGTAGCTCTAGTTAACCAAGTTAAAATTCTCTTTTGAGCAGTTTTGCTTAGATGCACGGTTATTTCCCGTGGTTTCCTGTGGTGCGTTAATTTGATGCAGCACTGTATGAAAGTCCTCGGTCATTAAGTCATTCTGAAAGTAAGAGACCTGTGTTTTCACTTTCAGTTTGATAAAACTGTTCTAACGTGTTATTTATTAATTTATTTATCTTCTTATCTTAGTTCAGTCATTTCACTGATTGTCCTGCTTTCATTGATTTATTTCAGTGCTATTTAACACTGTTTTTTTTGTGTGTGTCTGTATTTCCAGCCAAGGAGACACTGATAGATTCCAGTAAGTGAGTGCTTGTGGATGATTTGAACTATATTTCAGATTTGTGAAACATTGATTATGTCTACATTATAATTTGCATTTCAAATCTGGGAGAATAGAAAGAGACTTGCTATTCTCTCTATGGATTGTACACTTCCCATAATTCAACATCGATAGTGTGACATATTCCATGTCCAAAAATATATATATTTGGAAATGGTTTGTTATACTGGGTGTGGTGAAAACCTGACGAGCTCTATACAAAGAGGTATTCTGCTGACACGATCACAAATTTTTTCAATTCATCTTCATGACCTTTTGTCTGCAGGATTTCTGAACTGTCTCCCTGAGATAACCAACAAATTGAGCTCAGTCAAACACTGATAAGTACCTCAAGCCTGGAAAGTGATCTGTTTTTGTGCTGACACTATGATAATACACAGTGCAGCAATATGAAGTACTACCAATCAGAAAGGATGACACCCAGAGTAACAAACTTATAAAATGAGGGAGCAGACTGTGCTTCGCGCCCCTGATCCAGCAGAGCTTTCGAGTGAAGCAGATCAGACCCACAGCTGTGTAATTTACTTATTCTCTTAAATAAAAGAAGTGCAGGACAACTCTTCCTCAAAGAAAAAACGAACACCACAATAGTATCCTTCATGAGACCCACCTTGTCTTTCAAAGTTTGCAGAGTCCAAGTGATGAAAGTGTTTCAGAGCCCCAGGAGATATTTCACCATTTCATGTCAACCTTAATCTGTGTTTTTATCTATTTATTTCCAATTTAATTTTAAGCATTTTATTTACTCATTTACATTATGTGCTCATGTTGATGTCCAGGTGTGTTGATGGAAAAGTCTAATAAACTGAACATTTGTAGGCTATGGAGACATCATGGAGGTGAAAACATCTGGTGCTTCTGCACAAACAGCTCAGCAAGACAAGTTGAAATACGAAGGTAAACACTGATCCATTCATATCTACATATATATTTATCTGAGAGTGCCAAGGTGATAGCTGCACTGAGGCCTGCTCTTTATTTGATTACTTTCCAAAGGTGTGGAGGCATCGCATGCCATGGCAGAGACTGATCTACGGGAAATGGAAAAGTATAAAACCATCATCAAAAAAGTTGCTTGTGAGAAAGAGATTGCTGCAGCTCTCATTGCCGCCATCATCTCCAGATCATGCAGGGCAGGAAGAGCACTGAAGGAAGGCAGGGGGCGCTATAATGAACAATGCTTTGGACTGATGCAGGTAATAATACAACTGTTTTAATCACTCCTTCTTAGTAGTGGCTCCTGCAGCAGTACTCATCTGAACTTTATTAACTAATATTTCCATAGATCCACGAAGTTCACGAGCCAAAAGGTTCATGGAACAGTGAGGAACACCTCAGCCAAGGCACCGACATCCTGATTTATTTCATAACCCGCATAAAGAATGCATTTCCTGAATGGACCAAGGAGCAGCAGCTAAAAGGTTTGTTTTACTGAATTAGACTTTCATTAGAAACTGCCTTCACACTTGGTTTTGCTTTGTCATCGTTTGTATTTGTCTCTGCAGGTGGAATAGCTGCCTACAGTGCAGGAGAGGATAACATCAAGTGCTATGAAGCGGTGGATGCCAGTACGCCATGTGGAGACTACTCCAATGATGTTGTTGCCAGGGCTCAGTGGTACAAAATCCATGGAGGCTTTTAAAACCTGACGCTTTCTACAACCTCCTGAAAATCTCCAAACGTCATCAAGATGAATTAGAAAATTTGCCCAATTTAGACAAGAAAGTTGGTCAGTGCATCCAGTTAAAAAAAACCCTTTCGCTAAGTTGCTTGTTACTTCTACTAAGCGTCATTTTCTTGTCTTAGCTGGTTACTATCGCAGGTTTTGCCTTAACATTGCTTCCATTGTTTCCCTTTGACAGACTTAGCCCCACTAAAGGTTTTGGTTTAGGATGGAAACTGTAAACAGGATTCATTCTTGGTGCAAGAGTGATGAAATAAAATGCCATTGTCAGTAGTTACATTCTTTGAGTTAATGGACCAATATAAAGTCTTTATTCTAGCAGCCATACAATTATATATGTATATTCTGAATGTGTTTGAAATCATGATAAAATGCTGATATTTGGGGGCACTTGACACAGGAGTGTTAAAAGTTAGGAGGGCACAGGGGAACATGAATACTGTATTGTCAAATTTATAATTGTGTTTTTATTAAATTGCATTCTTTCTACTACATGGTTTTGATAATTATTTCTTATTAACTAAAATAAGCAGTTTCATAAACCCTTCACACACACACACACACACACACACACCACACACACACACACACACACACACACACACACACACACACACACAGAAGATCACATTCAGGGGCATGTGGAGCACAGAGTTTGAATGACAGAAACATCATTCACTCAATTACAAAGGTATCATGAAGCTAATTTAAAATCTGTTATTCTATGGATGGTAGAAAAGTTGCACAAATGCTTTAACTGCTTGCTGGAACGCATAAATGAAAGACTAGGATTAATATGTATTTCCACCTATCTGCGGTGACGAGTTGATATCTAAAAAAACTCAGTGAAAAAGAAACAAAGTTCAATGGTTACATTCACACATGTGTGTCATCTGTACAGTTTCATTATTAGATATAAGAATAAAAGAATCACGTGTTGAACTTTTAGACTGGGCATCATCACTACATGAAAATGAAAGGTTAAGGTACGTAGATATGTTCAAATGTGGTAAAATGTGATTAATAATTATAAATTTATTCTGCATAAAGTTCAGGGTATAATAATCGAATATTTCCTGGTCTGCAAAATATCACCAGCTCATGAACTTCTAGTAATGAATAAAAAACAAAACAGATAAACAGGTAAAGCAAAAGTAAACAAAGTCATCCAATCATTTTATGGGCTGAATGCACTTATTTTAAGTTAAGTTTGAAATATTATTTTTTTTAAATGTGATGCAGACTTTTTAGTTATTATTTCCAAATGTCATAATTCCTTAAATGAAAGGGAGTTTCCTAGTTGGATGCCACAAATAATCAATTACTTTGCCGGATTTACAGCATGCCACAGTAAGCTGTTGACTCAGTAAAGTAATGATCCACAGTGTAGCTATGGATTTAAAAAATAGATGCCTTTGTTGCAGTGAGACAATAATCCTGTTCTCTCTATAGGTGTAGATGCATCAGAGACGATGGCAGAAGAAGATGCAGAACAGATGGAAAAGTACATGTCTGCTGTCTCTGATTTTTGAACTTTTGCTGTGATAATTTGCAGAAGAAATAATCACTGTAACTTAAATAAATCTAGCAAAGGTGAGATTCCTGCTTCAATACAAGTTTCAGGGAGGGGTGAAAAAATGTCAGTGTGCATCATTATAACAACTGTCCATAAGAATAGGATAAGAAGCTTTGGCAGTGGTCTTTGTGTTCAATATGTTGCCACAGTCATTTAAACAAAAAAACAACTATTTGACTTTGCTGTCTCTCAGAAAACGTCTGTATTTCAGAAATCTGAGATCAACATTATTCTTTAGATCTAAACCATTATTCGGATAGCAGGACATCATTCACTTGTTCGAAGTTATCTCGTATAGCTCCCTTGAGATAGCTCTTGAGCAGTTTTGCTTTAAATAAACTTTATCCGGTGTGGAAACCACCCCGCCTCAGTTGAAGTGCTGTGCACAGTTATTTCCTGTGTTTCTGGGTTTGCAGCCTGCCACAGTGAAGCCGTTGACTGAGCAGAGCAAAGTAATGATCCTGTGTGAGCAGATAAGAAGCAGCTAAGAAATCACACTGAAACCAAAAGTGAAACAAATATTACATCCTGCATGCTTGGACGTGTTGCAGCTCTCGCATTCCAGTTTGAAGCGGACCGTCAGCAGAGGAATCAAAAGAGATGGGTGGCTCATCATCAAGTGTGTGTTTTATCACTTTCCCTTGATAATACATATTTGTATTTTTAAAGATAATATTATAACACACTGTAACTTTTAACTGAATTTTTTTATCATTTGTATTTTTATTGCTCCTGTAGTGTCAGGCTCTTGTCTGTAAAATATGTGTAGTTTATGTAACCGTGAAGTCCTTATGCTTTGTGCCAGTGTTGATCTGCAGGGGTGTTGATAAAAAAAAAAAAAGTATCATTTACAGAATATGGAGACATTATGAAGGTTCGGACTACTGGTGCATCAAAGAAAACATCTGAGGGTAACGGTCTGGGATACTCAGGTAAACTCACACACACACACAGGAGCTGATTTAGTGATAAACTGTAGAAGTAATCATGTAGCCTTCATCGTGTGCATCCACAGTGTAGCTATGGATTAAAACAAATAGATGCATTTGTTTCACTGAGGCAATAATCCTGTTCTGTGATTTCTCTCTATAGGTGTGGATGCATCAGAGACGATGGCAGAAGAAGATGCAGACCGGATGGAAAAGTACAGATCTAAAATCAACAGTGTTGGAAGTACATATGAAATCGATCCAGCGCTCATCGCTGCAATCATCTCCAGAGAATCTAGGGCTGGAAATGCACTAACTAATGGATGGGGAGACTATAGCCAGGAGAGACGACAATACAACGCCTGGGGACTGATGCAGGTTGTAACAAATATCACTGCTTTACTCACATCCTCTTAGTAAAGCCTCACGTTACAATACAATAACAGCTGTGTTCATCTCAATTCTGTAGGTTGATGTCAATCCAAAGGGAGGTGGACACACTGCAGAGGGCGCGTGGGACAGTGAGGAACACCTCAACCAAGCTACTGAGATCTTGGTTGATTTCATCGATGTGATTTGCGACAAATTTCCTGGCTGGAGCAAAGAGGAGCAGCTGAAAGGTTTGTTTTACTGAAGCAGTAGGCTCATACATGCATCAACTCTTTTCAGACTTTGCTTTGCTTCATTCTCATTTGTATTTGTCTGTGCAGGAGGGATAGCAGCATACAATATGGGGGATCGAAGTGTCGAGGACAAAGATGTGGATAAAAAAACAACAGGTAGAGACTACTCCAATGATGTTGTTGCCAGAGCTCAGTGGTACAAAAACAACAAAAACTATTAACAGCTGAAGCAGCCCACAACAAAGATTTCCAACATGACAGAAACATTCTGTAATGTGTGTGCCTGCGTCAAAACTTATGCTGAATAAAATAACTGCAAACCATCTTTGTCTGCTGTCTCTGATTTTTGAACTCTTGCTGTGAAAATTGGCAGAAATGTAAAAGGAAAAAAAGAAGAAATAATCACTGTAACTTAAATAATTCCAGCAAAAGTCAGATTCCTGCTTCAATACAAGTTTCAGGGAGGGGTGAAAAAATGTCAGTCTGCATCATTATAACAACTGTCCATAAGAATAAGATAAGAAGTTAAACTGAAACCGTCAGCAGAGGAATCAAAAGAGATGGGTTTATTATCATCAAGTTACACTAGTGTGTGTTTTATCACTTTCCCCTGATAATAAATATTTGTATTTTTAAAGATAATATTATAACACACTGTAACCTTTAACTGTATTTTTTAATGCTCCTGTAGTGTCAGGCTCTTGTCTGTAAATATGTGTAGTTTATGTAACCGTGAAGTCCTTGTGCTTTGTGCCAGTGTTGATCTGCAGGGGTGTTGATGAAAAAAAAAACGTATCATTTACAGGATATGGAGACATTATGAAGGTTCGGCTGAAGCAGTACATTACTAACAGATGCAAAGCTACCATGATCCTTTATACAAAACCATACTCATTGCATGATAAGATACCTCACTGTGGAGCGTACATGGAAGCTCGGGCCTGTGTAACAGTAAAAACTGCGTTGGCAGTGGTCTTGGTGATTCAAATCGAATTCTTTCCTGAGCAGTTTTGCTTTAAATAAACTTTATCTGGTGTGGAAACCACCCCACCTCAGTTGAAGAGCTGTGCACAGTTATTTCCTGTGTTTCTGTTGTGCTGCGTTCATGTGATACAGCATTGTATGAAAATCCCCAGTCACTAAGTCACTCTTAAAGTAAGAGACCTGTATTTTCACTTTCAGTTTGATGAAACTTTCGGTTACTTTCTGTTTTAACTGCAGACCAACTGTTTTAATGTTTTTTTTAATCTTCCTAACTTATCTTTTTTTAAATCTTCTTTGTTATTTTTTACTTATTCACCTATTTCTACTCATTGTCTATTTCCATCCAAGGACACAACGAAGAATCACTGACATCAGTTTGCAGTAAGTCAGTGGTTGTGGATGATGTGTCTGTTATATTTTAAGAGTAAAACAGGCTCGAGTGTATTAATAAATGCTTACTTAAATAAATAAAAATACAGTGGATCAGCATCCATATTAATGTGCAGACCAGTACAAATAATACTGATGATTCAGGTGGTAAGAAACATTTACATATAACACTGCAACCCCTTCAGTGCCATTTTGGGTCAGTTTCTGTCATTGTAGTATGCATAACCGTTTCAGGCACAAGATCAACAGAAATCAGCAACAGGTATTATTTTGTTAAAAAATAAGCATCTATTTTAAAGTGCAAACAATTAAAACAAACCAACAAAAAGAATAATAGTCACGTTGTAGTTTCAAAAGAAACATATGTAACAGTGTAACTAGTGTGAATATAGCAAATATAAAAAATATGTAAACAGTGTATACAGTTCAACAGTTCAGATGTAAATGGCAGACAGTAATTGACTGTACATAGTGCAAATAAAAACAGCTGGTTTGCATAAACTATAAAATATCAAGGTCAAAGGACATATGATGTCACGTGACAGCCCAGACCAAAGATGATTGATATGATATGCTTTTTTAAAGCATGTAAGTACTTCACACAACTAATGAAGGGGGCTTGCCTGGCTCCAAATAAAGACAGATACTTTTAATTCTCCCAAAAGACATTGAGGCTGAACATACAACTTGGGGAGCCCCTGGTGGTTGCAGGGCCATATGCAGCCGCATAGTTACCATATAGCATAAAACGAGTGTCACTGACATCTGTTGAAACATCATCAGGTCCTCATACTATGTGCTCATGCTGATGTTCAGGTGTGTTTTCTTCATAAAATATGATAATTTCACCAAAATTAGTCAAACAGATGGTTGTGCAAATTACTGCCATAAAGTATACTTCTCACACTCAGAGCTTAAAGTTACATAGTGCAAGAACAAGCGGGTTTAATGACAGAAACATCATTCACTCAATTACAAAGGTATCATGAAGCTAATTTAAAATCTGTTATTCTATGGATGGTAGAAAAGTTGCACAGTTGCTTTAACTGCTTGCTGGAACGCATAAATGAAAGACTAGGATTAATATGTTTTTCCACCTATCTGCGGTGACGAGTTGATATCTAAAAAAACAAAGTTCAATGGTTACATTCACACATGTGTGTCATCCATACAGTTTCATTATTGTGCTGCTGAAAGAATCACGTGTTGAACTTTTAGACTGGGCATCATCAGAAGATGAAAATGAAAGGATAAGGTACGTAGATATGTTCAAAGGTGGTAAAATGTGATTATTAACTATAAAAGTAAAGTTCAGGGTATAAAAACAGAATATTTCCTGGTCTGCAAAATATCACCAGCTCATGAACTTCTAGTAATGAATAAAAAACAAAACAGATAAACAGGTAAAGCAAAAGTAAACAAAGTCATCAAATCATCTTATGGGCTGAATGCACTTATTTTAAGTTGAGTTTAACAAAAATATCAACTAAACAATTGTATTTATTTATTTTTTAATGTAATGTGGACTTTTAGTTATTATTTACAAGTGTCATAATTCCTTAAATGAAAGGGAGTTTCCTAGTTTGATGCCACAAATCGTGTAACTTTCATTACTTTGCCTGGTTTACAATCTGCTACAGTAAGCTGTTGACTGAGCAGAACAAAGTCATGACCCTATGTACGCAGATAAGATGAGGAAGTTATACTGAAACCAAAAGTAAACATCTGTATAAATAGAGCCGCCCTTCATGCTTGCTTCAATCACAGTCTGTTGCAGCTCTCGCACTCCAGTTTCAAGGGGACCGTCAGCAGAGGAAGCAGAAAGATGGGTGAGTGTTTGTTAAGCTGTTGCTTTTATATATTACTATTACTTCCAGAAACGTATTGCTGCCACAGCAGACAAATAACATGTATCACTATCACGTTATAAGGTCTTAATTTATGCTGTTAAAAATAAATCCAGAGTACTTTAGTGTAGTCCATTACTCCACCTGGATATTTGTCCGATCTGAGCGTCTGATTGGCGGCCTCAGCGTGACGTCGCGTGGGTGGAGCTCTCAGTGTCCCTTCAGCTGATCAGTGAGACGGGACAACATTCACACTTATCAAGTTACAACATGAAACCTTTCACGTTTTAACAATATAAATTATACACACTCACGTTAGTTGCTTATGGTAGTTTATGTAACTGTAAAGTCCTTTTAAGTCCTTATATGAGAAATAATAGAAAGACTAAAAAATCTTTGCAAATTTGCAGGTTATGGAAACATTATGAAGGTTCAGACTACCGGTGCATCATGGACAACATCTCAGCAGGACAAACTGGGATACTCAGGTAAACTCTGTAGTACACAAACACAGGAGCTGATTTAATCATAAACTTTGGGAAATGTAATCATGTAGCCTTCATCGTGTGCATCCACAGTGTAGTCCTGTCCTGTGATTTCTCTCTAAAGGTGTGAAGGCATCACAAGCGATGGCAGAAATAGATGCAGACCGGATGGAAAAGTACAGATCTAAAATCAACAGTGTTGGACGTAGATATGAAATCGATCCAGCGCTCATCGCTGCAATCATCTCCAGAGAATCTAGGGCTGGAAATGCACTAACTAATGGATGGGGAGACTATAGCCCAGCGAGAGGACAATACAACGCCTGGGGACTGATGCAGGTTGTAACAAATATCACTGCTTTACTCACATCCTCTTAGTAAAGCCTCACATTACAATACAATAACACCTGTGTTCATCCCGATTCTGTAGGTTGATGTCAATCCGCAGGGAGGTGGACACACTGCAGAGGGCGCGTGGGACAGTGAGGAACACCTCAATCAAGCTACTGAGATCTTGGTTCATTTCATCAAACTGATTCGCAACAAATTTCCTGGCTGGAGCACAGAGGAGCAGCTGAAAGGTTTGTTTTACTGAAGCAGTAGGCTCATACATGCATCAAATCTTTTCAGACTTTGCTTTGCATCATTCTCCTTTGTATTTGTCTGGTCAGGAGGGATAGCAGCATACAATATGGGGGATCGAAGTGTCGAGGACAAAGATGTGGATAAAAAAACAACAGGTAGAGACTACTCCAATGATGTTGTTGCCAGAGCTCAGTGGTACAAAAACAATAAAAACTATTAACAGCTGAAGCAGCCCACAACAAAGATTTCCAACATGACAGAAACATTCTGTAATGTGTGCCTGCGTCAAAACTTATGCTGAATAAAATAACTGCAAACCATCTCTGTCTGCTGTCTCTGATTTTTGCTGTGATAATTTGCAGAAATGTGAAAAAGAAAAAAGAAATATTCACCGTAGCCTTGTTTACGACTGTAACTGCACTGATATTGAGGAAGCTTCTGGATTTAGATATTTGACTTAACACAGATGCTATACTACATTCATTGAAGCAGAATGAAATCATGTAGTGTCACCGGTCTGTGTCAAATCTTCTACAGTGTTAAATCTGTGTATGGTAGGGTGAAGTTCATCTGCAGATAAACCTTGCATGATCACAGATCTACAGACAATAGAAATCATGTGGAGAAATAAACATTTCCCAGGAAAAACTCCATCTCTAATATGCCGAAACTGATTTCTGTCTTTAGTAATGCAATTCATTATTTTGTTGGGAAACACATGATTCTTTTTTACAACAAACACAAATAATGGTCAACCTTCTTGTGCATAAATATAAAACATTGTATTTGAGAGTAACTGAATTTTTTTATAACTCAACAAGTACACAGTGGCTTTAAGTTAATCATGACTAACATGACTTTGCTGGAAACATTTTCCTTCCCTCAGTGTCCTCAAAGACAGCTGAATGTAAAATATAAACTACTAAAGCTTTGGATGTAAGATTTGACTTGATCATTAACAGCAACACAGTCAGTAGTTTTCTGTGTGTTTCCTCTCGTCGAAAGGCTGAAGACATTCACTCGGCTGTGTCAGAGTCAGCGGTAGGTGCAGTGGTGCTCCTGGTGCTGCCGCAGGTCCACTTTGTGCTGGAAGCCGTAGGGGCAGCAGGGGCAGCGGTAGGGCCGGTCGTCCCTGTGTTTACGGCTGTGGGTGATAAGGTTGGAGCTCTGGCTGAACGCCTTCCCACATATCTGACACACATGGGGCTTCTCCCCTGGCACACAAACACAGCACAGGTCATTTAAGTACACAGGACATTCAAACTGTTTTAACACACACTGTTCTGACTAATTCTAATTTCTGGTAATTTCTGGTAAGACTAATAGCAACATATTTCCTAATTTAATTCAGTTACATCTCATGCATAAATCTTGAAATAGCTTGTTTTGTTCAACCAATACTTCAAAACCTAAAGATATTCAGTTTACAATGATATAAGGACATTTGAGAGGCCCGAACCAATAAATATTTGGCATTTTTGCTTAAAATATCATTTAAAATAATAATTGGCAATTGGCAATCGAGAATCCTGTATTTACTCTTGAATGATATCGGGGAAAACAGCTAATACATGGCTCTGTCCAAAAGTAAATCCACCTACTGTGCCAGCACATGTGAAAATTTTACTAACGCATTACATCTAATTTGTTTTATCTGTGAAAACAACAAGTTGTGGTTTTACAGCGAGTTGTGCTGCGTTATTTCTTGGCCAGGTGTGGTGACAAGACAGCGTTTTTACACTTTGGTTTTTCTACTGATTTTCAAGCAAATTGAGGCTTTGTAGGACACAGATACACACATACATACAGTATATTAGAGTGATGTTCCTATGTTCTTTTTGGCAGTAATGATCCAGTTTCAAATACGAATATTAAATGGAAAAATTGAATATTAATTGAGTTATGCTGACATGAGTGAACGCCAGATGAGATCGTACAAACCGTGTTTTTGACCACTGTTAATAAATATGTTGTTGTTGAGAGTAGTATAACTTAAAGGGACTATTTTGATGACAAAATCCATCACAACCTCATAAACCCACCGGTGTGTATGAAGGTGTGTTTCTTCATGTCCGACTTCTGGTGGAACCTTTTGCCACAGTACTGGCAGGGGTAGGGCCGGGTGTCTGAATGTATGAGCAGATGAGTGGAGAGGGTGGAGGAGCGCTTGAACACTTTTCCACACACTGTACACCCAAATGTCCTCTCCTAAAACAACAGACGCTTCAGTTCAGTTCATTCATTAAATGTTCGTATGCATAAGAAATTGATCATTTTAGTGTGCGTTGTGCATTTTGTTCAAAGTTGTAACAAGCTAAATCCATGTAAAAAGAAAAATGATGCTGACCTTGGCCCTGCCTATTGATTTCTCAGTACTGGTCCTGCTGGATTTGATGTGTGCTGGCAGTAGAGCTGCTCTGCTGCCGTGACTTTTTGATATGTGAGTCTTCAAACTTGACAGACTTGAAAATATCTGCAAAGACAAGATCAAGATAATTCAACACTGGAAAACTGAAAAATACAAATAATATTTCACATTACATTTCTGGTTCAGTCTTTCAGCTTTTGCTTTCTTTGGTCAAATGTTATGGTCCTGATAGATCATCATCTACATTTGTGGGGAGTTCATATGACCTGACATAAAAGTAACTGTAGCTCAACTACTTTATTGTGTGTTGCAGCCCTGCATTAGCACTGATGTACTTGTATGATGACACATGTTATTGTCAAAAACTCAAGTTAATAACAGTTTCTTTTGCCATAAACGTCACTAAACATGCTGAATTTGGCTTTGTTGGGCTGGACTTGGATATGTTGGTCAGTAGCAAATGCATGCTCACATGCTAAACTAAGATGATATATGTTGTAATCATGATCCTAGTTTAGCATCATCAGTTTTATAATTGTGAGCATGTTAGCTTTAAGAACCACTGTCCTTTAGTACATCCTAATAGGCGGTTGTACTAAGGGATTGTACTCTATTTCTGTAGGGTGCTATAACAAAATAATCTCCTTTCATTGGGGTCCATGGTCTGACAAAGTCTGATAACCACTGTTGTCCTGCACTATGAGGTTCCTTGTAAAGGAAATAAAGTTAATTTAAGTGACAATTTAAGTGGTAAAAAAGTTCAATTTAATCTAATGGAGAGAGTTCATACTTTGCTGCAGAGTGGACACTCTTGACTCGGAGCACTGATCTTTGAGCAGCCACGGCTCCTGGTCTCCCTCAGGATCTGTGGGTACTGAGTCAAGTCTCCCAGTCCATCAGACAGTTTGCCTGGATATCCTGAGCTCATGTGAGACCTGGACCATGTTGCTGGTGTTGGAAACTCCACTTTTTCCTCGGGCCCAAAAGTATTTGAGTTGACAGGACTGCAGGGCTTAACAGCTCTACAGTCTGAGTACAAAAACAGACATGTAAGCTGACTGGCTACACAAACTGAATTTGATTAATATATTACGTATACCATCTGACTTTTCAGGAAATTACAAAGAATTTGTCAAACGACAAATAAAAATAAGAAATTAATTATATGTCCTGTCCCCTGTTTTGACTCATCAATGCTGCACACTGTAAATCATTTTATTTAAAGTTATCTAGAAAGTGTATTTTCAAAATAAACATAAATTAGCTCTATCACACACCGTAAGATTTGGGACTGAATGGCTGCAGGTGCCCACTTTCATTAGAGTGCTTGGCAGCCTGAAGGTCCTGCTGCAATAATGTGATGGGCGCTGTGTTAATATCCGGCGTTTCTGCTGTGGAGTACTCCAGGGATGTATCCCAGGACCTCTTCTGGTTTCCTAGCTGCTCAAAAGTTACCGGGGTCGATCTAGGGCTGGGGCTTCTTGGTGCTGGCCGAAGATGATGCAGCCCTCCTCGCTTCACCAAAAAAGAACGAGGCATTACTCAGGAAGGAGGAAGAACCTGCTTTATACACAAAATCAATCAATCAATAAATAAATAAATGCCACTGTTAGTGATGATATTCAAATGTACAATTTTTCTTATTGTCACATATTAGTTGTGTTATGAACACAGTGCTGCTGCACAGTTTATATGCCTATGTATGTATATGCATATGTATATGTATATGATTATATAAATATGTTTATATGTAACGTGTCACCGGATAAACTGTCACTAAAGGCAAATACTATATTGATGGACCAACGTTACACATGATATATGTATTCCCCAACAGAGGGCAGCAGAACTGTACTATCAATACTTTGTTTCCTTCTTGAATC
This sequence comes from Collichthys lucidus, assembly GCA_004119915.2. Taxonomy (NCBI): domain Eukaryota; kingdom Metazoa; phylum Chordata; class Actinopteri; family Sciaenidae; genus Collichthys; species Collichthys lucidus. The sequence goes on along the minus strand of CM014080.1, from coordinate 25,801,314 downwards.
TGTGTAAATACTGCACCAACATATACTGGAGATTTATTGATACTTTAAAACAGAAAGAGTGGGATAAATAGAAAAGAAAAGCCAGAACATTTTGTGCTAACAATTTTGTGCTGTTGCTGTTACAGATTACTTCATTATTATAATGTTAAAGTGTTATCAGTTTAGCTGTATAGTGACAATAAAAAAAGTTTAATAAATATATCTGATTTGTTCAAGTCCTGTATTCAGACTCATCTTGAAGCTACTCAAGCATTGTGTTGAGTTTGTCATATTAGTCGGGTTTGTCAAGCTGTAGGTTATATCTTTGCCTTGTATGTAGTTTGTGTTGTCTTCATGGACCTCTCCGCTTTAGCCCTGATCATTTTTGCGCTTGACTAGTTTACCAGCCCCCTCACTTGACATTTAGTCAGTTTTATCACATTTAAGAATTTCCTGCAAATTAATGTAGCACAGTCATATCAGAATTGCAACTATATCACTTAACAGCAACACATCTCATGACTCAGAGCAAAGGTGAGACTGCAGTGGGGGAGTTCAGTCAACAAGGGTGCAAAAACAGAGCAAAGTGTTTAAACATATTTTACAATCATAGTAAAACGATAGATTAAGAAGCTTAAGAGTTGAATACAAAATAAATTACATGCACATTCCTATCTTCACCCACTTTTACATTCTGTAGAACAGGTGGACAGTTCCCAGCTCTCCTCAGAAAATTAAACGCTTGTATAGTGTGAGCACATAAATGTCGAGATTATTATAGAGAGAAACATTTGCTTTAATTTACACCACTATAAAATGATAATGAGGTTGTATATCACACCAACATTGTTAAATCAATACAATGCCTGTATTCCTGATGTTATGTATCAAATGTTGAACACAGAGAGGTGTGATATTTCATTGTCTGTGGAAATGAGACGGGCCGAGGTTCCGAGGTTTCTGGGTAGAAGATACTCTATCTTATGTTGTATGTGTAAGGTTGTCTGGTAATCCTAAATCCTAAAATTATTATTAGTATTACAAATAATTAAGCTATATTACCACTATATATGTGTGTGTGTGTGTGTGTGTGTGTGTGTGTGTGTGTGTGTATGGGGGCCTTGAGATAAATGATGAGGCGAAAAAGAAGCTCTGCTACAGAAATCTGTGTCAGTATGTTGGACTTTTCTCTAATCTTTGCTTTCTTCGTAAAATATTGAAATATCACTTTACCTCTTGCGTCAAACAGCGATTTAAATGAAACCATGCGAGAAGTTTGGAAGCAAAGTGCCAACAACCCACTTGTGAAATATGGAAAGGGACCCCATCTAGAGACAGCTTTTTTGTAAGAGGTCACAAGCCAAAAACGTTGGAAAGCATTGGTTTAATTTTTAACAACGCGTTATAATCTATAAGCTTATCAAGTTTTCTGAAATCTAAAAGCTGTACTTTTAGAGGGTAAAATATACAATATGTCCCTCTTAAATATAGTGGATTAGCATAACATGGAAATGCTCAATACAGCTACCTCAAAATTGTATTCAAGTATAGTAATTAAATAACTGTACTTTGTTGTTACTACCACCACTAGTTGGTTAAATGTTGGAAACGATGCATCCTTGAAATCTCAGGAAATCCCTAAGAATGTAACTTTAACAAAACAGAAACAAAAATAAGGAAATAACTATAATCTTTTATTACAAGAAAAAAAAAACAGCCCAGTTTTGATAATCAGTTAATGGACCACCTCTGGATTGATGCACTCTCCTGATATTGAAAATGTACATTTATGATTCAGTGCTTACACTTTTACGAGGCGGTAAAAATCTTTGGCCTTGAATTACGTGTGCTGATGTCATAATGTGAGCATATTTGTTTACAAATGTATCCTTTAATTTTTTCTTTTTTTAATGTTAGATTACAACATTGGCGTGAGTGTTTTAATATGCACCGTATTCTTGTTTATGCATTTACATACATACAGTATATTTATATGTAACATACGTACAGTTTTAATGAGCTTAATCACATTTTATGTTATAAATCCAGCTATAAAACTTAGTTTGCACAATGAGATTGAGTCTTATTCATTAGTATTGAATTATCTATATGCATGTTTGGTATTTTTGGTACCGTTTAGTTCAGAAGGATGACGTGTTCAAACTGGTATTGAATATTGAGTAGAACAACAAATGTGAAGTCACATTCAGTATGAATGGGCGGCCAGTTTAAGAAGGGTCAAGGTGGCTCAGGAGTTTCACTGATTTTCTTCTACGGCAACTTATTTGGCTTTGCGTTTGCTCAAACCTACCATGTGAACTGTGAGTAAATATATAGTCAGCTGTGTGTCCAAGCTACTGAATTTGGATCTGAATCAAAACACTTTTATCTCAAGGATGGCCAAAGAAATCAGGGCGTTTCTTGTCGCTCGATCTGCTCCAACCTTTTAGCTAACAAAATGATTTCCGTAAAACTATAACGTGTGAAAATAGAAACTTTCTGTAGTTTGTATGTGTCACTATATGTACAGAAAAACAAAGGTATTGTGTAAAAACTCCCTCTTTTGCACAGCTTTAGTGTTTATGATATTCATGATACGACAACATGAAAAGTCCTGACAACTGACTTAGATTGAAAACAAACAATCATCATCACCGAAATAATTCAGCACAACTTGCTTTAGCTTACTCTTTGTCTTAAAACTTACCTAAAAGTACATTGGCCAAACAGCAAATAATATATAAACAGCAAATAAACTTAAACCAAAATTGTAGCACTGTAGCTCTCATTTAACCAAAATATAAAGACAACATATAAACAAATATGCAAATACTCACCAGACTTTTTTTATTTTCCACCGCTGCTTCTTAACGTCACACACACAAACTCCACACTAATAATTTAACTGAGAAAAAAGTCATACATCAAATTAGATCAAAAGATGTGAAGTCAGTGTGTCACATGTGATTTGTATCATACGTGTGAGGAGGTCAGTCTGCTCTGAGGTAGTGAGCCGTTGATGTTGTCTGCAGAGCGGTGTGATGAGACGAGGAAGTGTTTCAGCTCTGACACCCCTGAGCTGACAACCACATGCTTCCTCACACAAACCCAACCACCGCGCTGTTGCAGCAGCCCCGAATCTGTCTGGTGCAACTCAGAATAAATAAATAAATAAATAAATACATAAATGTTTTGCGCAAATTATGGATATGTTGAAGTGCTGTAAGAACTGAAGATTAGGTAAGACAAATAAAGCCCATGTGAGAGGAAGAGGGTGGGCAACTGTGCTGAAAATTCTTCAGAAAGTGTTGACACCCTCTGTTGACACAGTGTTACAAAATAGACCACTAAGGTCACATTTAAAATAAGATGGCTGATGCAACGGCAGATCATGCCCTATAGTGCTGAATAAAAACTGTGCATAATGAAAAGAAGAAGACACGGCAGGAGGAAATGTGAATATGTTTTATATGTGTATAATAAAACCTATGGGTGTAGGTACATGATGGAGAACTTGCCTTGTTCTTTCTATTCTGTTTTTTATTTTATTTGCATTTGCTTGCTATTGCTTGTTCACTTAAAGAATATATTTTCTCATTGTCAACCGATACCAAAACCAGCGATGAATTGATTCTAGAAACAAGAAGTTCCTGTGAACCAAAGTCTGACAGAGCTTATTCCTTTGTGCTACAGAGCTCCACCTAGGAGACCGTAAAAGCAACACAGTCACACTGGGTGACTTGTTACTTCAACATGATGAACATGATCACTTTAGCTGATTTAGAGTCAAGCCAACATATAGCATCCTGCTGCCATACATACTCAAACCTCACTGAACTGACTTTGTTATAATTGTTATAGTTACATTTTTATGCCCCACCCCCTTCTCTCTCAAAAAAACCAAGCGGCATGTGTCCGTCCACGCAGAGTGCAGTTAGGCTCAGCTTTTCTGCCTCTTAACAGGATTTTCTACCTTGTCACTGTTGCCAAGTGCTTGCTCATAGAGGGAATTGTTGGGTCTATGTAAGAAAGCATAAAGTAAATAGTCTAGACCTGGTCTGAAATCCACCAATCCAAAAACATTTAATAACTGTGTAGTGATCCACTTCTCAAAATAGTCTCAAACAAACACACTATTTACTACTCTTTAAAAAAATGTTTTAAATAAAAGTAACAAACAAATGTACTTAGTAGGTGATTGAGGACAGCAAGTGGCAAACTGGGAAAAGATGTGGATCTCTGGTGGCCCTAAGGTGAGCACCTGTCAATCAAAGTGGCCACACTGTTAATTCTGAACAACTTTAAGCCTTAATATAATTTGAACAGGTGAGCTCGTTTAAAAATCACCCTGAGTACAGTTGTCATGAACGGGAAATTCAGCTATAGAGAATTAAACTGTTTTTTTTTTTTTGTACCAGGCTGTAAACATGTTTATTTCTGCTGTGAAGTTGAACATTTTCATTTGGGGCTTAGAGAGATTGACTCATTCTGTAGCCAGCCTCAAGTGGACATTGTGGTAACTGCAGTTTTTGGCACTTCTCCATTGGCTTCACTTCACAGACACAGAGGATGCCGCTAGAGTGCAACCTGTTATCGATGCTTAAATCTCGACTTAGGAAAAGACTTCTTTTACGACAATACAAAATTTGAATTTGGGGCAACCAGCTACTTTTTAACTTGGAGGGCAAAATCCATGAACTACATGAATATAAATATAATTACCCAGTAATAAACAATAAAAAACACAATCAGGCCTTTGCAAAGGTGCAATGTCAAAGTTTATTTTGTATCATTCATGGGATACAGAACACTGAAATGTATTTTTTCCCCATCATACTGGAATTTATATAATCTTTACTGTCAATTAATATATTTGATAACAACATCAGTTGAATTGCAAGACAGAAAGAGAGAGGGGGTGGACAGGGTTCCTGGGTATCAAACAGCTGTCAGATACGGCACAAAAATCTGAGAAATCCTACACCAGACTAACCAGGATGAACACTGTCTGATTTTTTTTTTCTTACTGTCTGCGAGGAAACACTCACACGTGACACACTGTTCTGCACTGCATTGTCTCGTTTCCCGCTTTAGATCAGGGATAACGTGTGTGGATGTTCCAGTTTCAGGATGATAAACCTGGAGCGACACAGTGTGATCGTATTTCAGTCCACACAAAATTCACATGGCTGTTTAATGAAGGGCTGTAGTGGCTGACGTGTCGATGAAACCCTCGTTAAACATACATCATGTCATTTAGCATAGTGTGTAAATCTACCTACTTTTATGGCACGTTATGATGTTTAATCATCTCATGTAATGCTGTTAGCAGGAGAAACCAAAGTACTGATGATAACTATAAAAATAATAATATTAAGGATGAGAGCTAGTACCATATTCAAAAGTAATTTACAAACATATCAAAATGTTTCGTCACAGTAGATAGAGTTGTATTTCGACAGTGGTGAAAACAGAGCACCATCACTGAACAGCAGTGTACAGACGTGTTATGATGTGTTGAAGGACACTGAGCACTGATCTGGGTCCAGATTAGGGTTAATTTTTGGAAAGTCCTAAATGAAACAGTTTCTGCATTTTAAATTCATTTAACTGAAATCCCAACAGAAATATACGTTATAATCCTTAAGATTTCAGTCGCAGTAGATCTAGCAACACCTGTGGTTAGAGGTGATACTGGCAATGGTGTTTTAAAAGTGGCAAGAGATCAGTTTGACACATCTTTTGGTGGTTAGGCTGTCAGAAATGTAACTGCAGAAGAGTAAAAGAGTCCATATATATGAAATACAGTCAAACAAATCAGTTTAAGGGTCAAGTTATGCTCACAGAGGAAACACGTTTGAGGGCCAGGGTTTTTTTTTTTTAGCTGCTCAGAACGGACAAACTTCAAAAACCAAAAGATGGGCTATTAGACTATTATCTTTTTTCAGCTCACCCACAGCTGGCCAGTGACAACATGAGATGGTTGTGAACGTTGTTGATTGTTGGTTACAAAAACTGGTGTGGTGGGAGGAAGTTTCCAAAAGCTATGACCATCCGTCGAGCCATTCTGACCAAGAATACCGACACTTTTAAACTCACGAGCCACTGTGGCCTTGTGCAAAAAGCATGCATGCACCGACTTATGTCTTCCGCATCGAATCCAATACATGCATGTATCTTTGAATTCCACAAGGGCAAAGATGGGCACCACCAGTAACAGTGAAAATTACTATATAGAGAGGCAATTACAGAAGGTAAATGCATTCAATAGCTATTTCCAGCCAGAACTTTTATCAGGTCTGATCTTAAGGATTATACCTTGAAGTGAGAAACTCAGCCAGTTCTGACCAAAGGGCTTAAATCTCAGAGCCGGTACATTCTGTACACACAAAGATCTAGAGGCAACCCAACTGAAACCATTTGGTCAACACTCGTTTGGTCTAACAATATCCAAACACTGATTTCAGTGTAGAGATTTCAGTTGTTACACCCACCAATGACCACTAAAAGGCTGTTATGTGCAACAGTACGGTGGGCAAACCAACATCCTCTTTAGCTGGTTGATGGCCATTCCTGGAAGATACAATTTCCTAATTTCTTAAGAGGGCGATAATTATCTCCTTTTCCTATTATTCATTTGCATTGCACACAAATGTTACTGAGCATTGTGAAAGGGCCTTTTTGAGAATTTCGAGAAAACCTTTCAACATCAGTCTGACAAATAATGAAGCACAGTACAAAGTCTGAATGGACAACCTTGGAGCGAAGTACTTAGAGAACGTCGAGGTCCCTCTGAAGAGCTGAACGTAATAAGAAATGATCTTAGCATGAAGCCATTAATCCGCACCATCTCTCACTGCTAATGTCAAGAGCAGAGACTTCCTCTTTCTGTGTAGTGCAAAAAGCAGATCACTGCCCTACATATGACACCCTGGTTGTTAAACTATGCACACTTCACCAGTCTTTTAATAAGACCGACAGTGATACAGCTTTAAATCTCATCTATATACTTTTGTTTCTCTTACACTGTATATTGAATATTTCTCCGTACATTTTACACCCTTTTTTCTACACAGAATATATTAATGTTTGATATGTAAAATATTCTCCACCCACACTCTCTGGTTATGATGACAGTGTTTTTGTTGGCATCCTTACAATATGAACTACTTCCTCCACTTTCATCGAACAACATGCTGCAGGTTGAGCTGTCAGAAAGTGATATGAGCACATGAAGTGCTGACCCCAGATCAGCACTGATACCTGGATTATTTGTTTATTCATTTTTCCTTGTATAGGAGACTGACAATGTAGCTTATTCGCTTAAATGAGAGGACTGACACCACTCTCATGTTAGTCTATTAAACATAGAGCCAGGAGATGGTTGGCTTGCAAGATGGAAACTTTGAAACTTTTGGAAACTCTAAAGCTCATTAATTAACACATCGTATCTTGTTACAGCTAAAAATGATGTACCTTCAGAAATAACAAAGTCTTTCATTGACATTCATAATAAATAAAATCCCTCTTTAACTAGCTGCTACAGCCTCACGTGATCTGGTATGGCCAGTAGTTTATAATCTTAGCAACCCTTAGCTAGATACTGCGGTATATTTGTAACTGACATTACTGTATGTTTTAGCTTTTACCATCAAACCACTTGTGGCCACGGTTCAGCAAAAGCTACTTTACCAAACGGTAAAAATAAGTTGGGGTTTAATGCAGGGTCACGTGTTGGACTTTTTCTTGACTGTGTGAAGGAAATCACTACACCCGGCTAAAAAAAAAGTAGTTCACCACATTACCCATACTGGCTCCTGGATGAGCGTGGTGTTTATCTTCTCATCTAACTCTCAGCAGGAAAGTAAATAAATCTCCTCAAATGTGAAACTATTCCTTTAAATCGCAATCATCATTATTATATGTCGAGAAGCTCCAGAGATGAGTCAAGTTAAACTGCTCAGTTTTCAGATTCGTCCTGCACAGTAAGTTGTCAGCCTAACCTGTGGCAGAGTTAACGGGAGGTTGCGTCTTCACCTCGCAGAGATTGAAAACAAAAAACCCCAACAACACCAGAAACAATAAAAATGGAAGAAGTGAATCCAAAATCATAGCAGCACATTTTCTGTCTCCGAAAACGCTCAGCGTCACAGTAAACCTGTAACAGACGACTAGTTGGCACAAAGGACGGTGTAGAAAGTTTGGCCTCTGTCAGTATCTCTACACTCTTATAGATTCATATAGATATATAAAAAATAAAAAAAATATCAAAATAAATTACAACATATAAATAATTTAAAAAAAACAAACAAAAACTAAAGATTTGGCAACATTGAGTTTCTGGGTTATGATGAACATGTTGTGTGGATGTTGTATTAACGCACTTGCCTTCTTGTCATCTGCAAGCCACAGACACAGAAAACACACACATTTAGTATGTTAAAGTGTTCATGGTTCATTAATGAATGCCATCTTGTGATATCCCAACAGTTTGATGTGTACATATTCCTACACTTTTTTTCTTTTTAACACTTGATCTACTGAGAGGTAAATGGATGGCTGACGGGTTTTTTTTTCCTCGTGTGCGTCTTCCTAATAAGAGGCATAAAAAGGGAAAAGAGAGGATAAAGATGTATTTAACTCTGAACCAATCAGGAAGGAGAGTTATATAACGGTAGACAGAGGAGGTGTGACAGTGTGTCAAATGTCTATTAGTTTATAGGGAAGAGTCATTTTCTGTCTGTCTACCCATGTTTCACTCCCGGTCACAGTCACAGATTCAGGTCCAGTGGTCGTCCTCGAGCAGCGAGCAGCAACAACACTCTTCCTGGTCCAGTTTCAGCCCATTTTGTTTGTCTGTGTTTGGATGGATATGTATTTAGACAGACAGTTTCCTGTGCAGTTACACGTGGGAACAAGGAGAGAGGCTTTACATGACCTCTTTAATCAGGGAACACATGTTTGGACAGTGTGGGGAACAAGTTGGTGGCAACAGTAACAGGAGCAGAGATGATGGGTAGGGATGATCTGAAGAGGTCCAATCAATGCCACTATGTCTGCATCAAGTTAAAGGTAAACACTGGAAAAAGCCAAGGAGGTGGACTGGATTGGATAATACAGTCCCAGTTTACAGTAGCAGTTCCAGTGTCTTTTTAGGTCAAGAAATAAAATGAAACCTCCACATCTCCTCCAGGTCTCAGTTATCCAGCCCCTCTGCGCACACCATGCTGCCGTACAGCTGCTGTGGGTCCGGATGTGTCCGCACCCTCTCCTCTGCCTCGCTGTCCGTGCTGCCCTCGCTGTCAAGACGGGCGGACGGGTGACACTGCCCGGATAGGGTGGGGTAAAGAGCGTTAGCAGGCAGCGGGCTGGGCAGGAGGTCATCATCTGAGCTCAGGTAGTCCCCTTCAGCAGAGGCAGGGCTGGCCAGACAGAGGTCCTGGTAGTTGGTACTTCCTCCACTGCTTACCCTGGGTGCCTTCTGTCCTCGCAACTGCCTGATCTGGATACAGAGAAGAGGGTTTAACTTTAGTCTGCCCTAAAGGTGGATTTTGTCTACATTTCAGTGGATTGTTATTCCAAAACCCCAACAGTTCAAAAAATATTCCATTTCACAAAGCCCAACATCCAGGAGTTTTTCTTTGGCTTTCTTAGTGTAGTATTTGGTATTTGGACAAAGTGATCTTTGTCTTCATGGTAACAATAATAAACACATGCTTAACGTTAAACTTAGGATAGGTAACAATGGATTAACTAGCAAGGGACAGCTAGATTTTGACACTATCCAAGCGGATAAATCCTACCCCATCCCTTCAGGCCTCCCTCTAAAGCCACTCCTCTGAGACACATTTTCATGTCACCCATTCTGTAATCTAGCTTCAAAAGGCCGGAGTCTGTTTAGGTTCAGCCACCCAAACTACTTAGGTCAAGAAAACTTTGTTAGTTACATCCGTCAAGTTACGTATGTTGATGGTACCAGTGCTTGTTTTTGGATTAATGGGCTGTTGGACAAATGAGCTTTCGGTATGGCATGGCATCATATTTCATTGGTATTTATCACAAGTTATTCTACTAACAGCAGAAGAGCCTAGACCTTTAAAGGCAGACATTATTCTGTATTTTTCTTGCCAGTACATCTAGAGGACAAACACTGAGTCCATTAATTCCTACTGAAGATCTAAATCTTTAACAATATTATATAAACAATTCATTTTTTTAAAGTTAAAAAATTGATAAAATAACTCTTAATAACTACTGACTGACTGTGGATAAATACACTGTTGGTGCTCCAGCGTCAAATGTCATTGAGTTTTGAAGCTTAATAAAAATATTTATTATTATATTATTTGGTGGTTTTATGTATTTTTTTGTTTACTTCAGGTTGTCTATCATTCGGGTAACAACAAGAAAAAGAAGAACTTTAGGTGATGTAGTTTATAGTTTCCAGCTTCCACAGATTTTGTATAAAATTGTATGTATTTAAATAAATAAAGGGTTCAGTGGTCTATGATCTGTGTTAACTGTGTCATATGGGCCTTTTCAAGAGCAGTGAATGTCATGTGATGGGAATTTTTCTAACATGTTGTTGGGTGTGGAAAAAAAACCCCACTGATCTGTATCCTGTTAAACATTTTGAGGTTGTGCAAATAGGGCAGTGAGGCCGTTACAGCATAATATGGGCACCAGAGGTCTCCTGCCTGACAGCAGTGTCACGTTAAACCAAAATCTTGAACACATAAAAAAAATAAAAAACAAAATAAAATGCGTGTTTCTGTTCCATCGCTGCTGACAAACTCTCAGACTACGGAGGTTTTCTGTTGTCTGATAGAAAAGTTACCACCATACTTCATCTGCACATGCATGCATTTGCCGTGTTAATGTACCACAGTGACTCATGACAAATCTCAGAGGTTTTTGTTTCCCCCCATGATACACTTGGACTAGCTGCAGGGCGGGGGGAGGGGGGAAACCAGTGGTTAACCAATGGAAATGTTTTGACTGTGTCTGACAGCTCACCAAGTTGATAAGTGGATAATCGTTTTCTTTTTTTGAAATATACACAAGTGAATTAATATGATTAATATCAAAATTAGTGGAATGTTTCAACGTGGAGAAAACGTGATGGTGATCTTTGCACAAACGTTGCTAAATTCACATCAAGCTGATATGCATATGTCATATCTGAATCGACATGTTTTAATACGTGTGTGAAATCATCACGGCTGCATTACGTAGAATGTGTCGTTATGTATCAGCACTGTCAATATGATTCAAACATACGGTGATCGCCCGGAGGACCATACTGAGATTTTTCTAAATTGTTCACTGCTTCCTCATTCGTACTCACGCAAGTTTCGGTCTCATTTTCAAAACCGCTGCTTTGATGAAAAAAGGTGGGGAGAAGAGAAGAAAGAAGAGGAGCGGTAAAGGGCAGGGCAATCTCATCACGCCCCCTCGCTTCAGAGTCTGAACACTTCCCTTCTAGTCACGCACTGCCACTCTCTGAATGAACAAACCTGAGTGCATGTTGGGTGAGAAAACTTTGTGTCTCCGAAAAAGGGGTTGGAAAAATCTTCACAAACCAGAGAGGTCATTGAATGCCACAAGTTGCATTCAAGTGAAATTAAAATATGAAAATCAGTGAAACTGTCACGCACTTAGTCTTTTGAAGCTCACTCATCTTTCAGAGTTAAAGTTCATTGTGAACCAGATGATGAGGATAAAGTTTTCTGGGGAAGAACAGTGGTCTCTTGTTACAAGAAAGACAGTGAAACAAAGTGTGTCTGGCTGAAAGTGGTAATGTGAGGCTGCATGTAGATAACAAGAATCTTCTTTGGTAGATAGCAAGGCTGCGTATCTACCCAATCTATAGTGTACACACACTGCGTGTCTGCGTGTCTGACATGTCTGCATGTTGTTTTGAAATAGAACTCATCAGTCAACAAAATATAATGAACATTGCTTCTGGCTGTGTGTTTGTCATATGACTGTAACCTGTATTAAAGCATAGGCACATAGAGCATACACAAAATAAAATATCAATAACTGCTGAAACGTTTGCAGGATCTGGACTACACTTTCTCATCTGGTACTGGTAAGAAACTGCAGACACCTCTAACCCTCTGCAAGCTGAAAGGTTTCAAATAGGAGGAATACTGTGCAGGCTGATGTATGTCGAATTAACATCTCTGACATCGACATATTTCTCCGTGTCATGGTTTTGAGTTTGTTGTTTCCTGTTTTATTTTGTACTTCTCCCCTCTCTGTGTCTTGTGTTATCTCCACTTCCTGCCTTTGTCGGATCTGTCCCATCCTGATTTGTTTGACCTGTCCCTGGTTAGTCAATCCCCGCCTATTTAGTATTTATTAAAGTTCATTTTGTTCAATTCATAAAGATATAAAATGAAGTAAAGCAGCAAATACATTTGAGAAGATGGAATTTGTTAGAAACTGTTAATCAATAATAAAACAGTTGCAGACTCATTTTCTGTTGATTGACTTGATCTGAAGTGAATCAACGGATGTTGTTCATGTTCAGTACATCGTAAAGAAAACAAACACAGTGCACAGTGAGCTCAGAAAGGGACGTCGGAAGTGGTATGACTACTTCCTGTGTTTCAACAAGTTGACACTACCAAGGTACCATTTGGTTTTATAAGTAGATCACAGTTCATTCGTTCATTTGTGTGTGTGTGTGTGTGTGTGTGTGTGTGTGTGTCTGCGTGTGTGTGTCTGCGTGTGTGTGTCTGCGTGTGTCCAACCTCATTCTTGAGCTCAGCGATCTGGTCCCGGAGCTGGCTGATGTACTGTCTGGAGTCTGAGTGGTTCAGCTGACCCTGGATCAATCCTTCCTCCTTCTGAAAAACACATTGTACACCCAGAAGGTTACAGTCACAATCTCTTTATTGTTTCCATATTGTTAGATTGACAATCCGCACACACACACACACACAGACCTGTATCTCGAGTTCAGCAATCTTCTGCCTGAGTTCAGCCACGGCAGCCATACTGTCTGCTTCCCTCAGTCGCACTGCCATCACCTCCTCTTTACTCTACATGTATGAGAGGAGAGGGGGAGGGGAGGAGGCAAAAAAAGAAGATATTTCCTTATTAACAGCTGTGGATGACGATAATATGCAGAATTTTTACATGATGGATATTGATGCATAAACTGTCACAGTGCCTCCAACTACATCCTGCTCTGCCCTGCTTCATCGCATCTGTCCTTCTTTTCAAGACACAAAATCCCAGAATTTATAGTCAGACATTTTCTATTTCTGTCCTACAAAAGCTATCTGTTGATCTTTTCATCCTTCTCTGTCATGCCATCTCCCTTTTATGCTCTTCATGCCTGCTCTATATTCTTTTCTTCTTATTTTTCCATCCCGTTATGAGCATCTCGTTATCTGTATGTCCAGACATTTATGTTTCTGGACCATGTAAATGGTTGCCCTCCTGTTTAATAAGCCATTTCTCGCCCCTCTCCTGCCTTTCAGACTCCTTTTCTTTCACTCTCTGCTTCAATCCACACCTTGCAGTCGAACTCGGCCTGCTTCCTTTTCATCTCGTTGAGTTGGGCCTGGAGAGCTTTGTTCTGATTGGCCATCATCTGGAGCCGGTCCTGCAGGGCGGAGCGTTCCTGCTCGTTGCGACCAATCAGCTTGCTGTGGATCTGATTCTAGAGTGAAGTGAAGAAAAAAGGGTGAGTACAGCTCCAACAAATAACTATTTTCATCACTAATAAATTGTAAATTTAAATTTTCTGTTTGTATACTAAGACTAGAGTCTACAGTATGTCTGACCTGGCTCTCCAGTTGCAGGGCTTTGAGTTTGACCTCTCGGAGCTCAGCCTGAGCCTGCGCCTCTCTGAGTCTGACCGTCATCAGTTTGTCCTGCAGCTCGTTCATGGCGTTCTTCTTCGGGGATTCCTTCCAGTGGCCGCCCCCGCCGCCTGTACCGCTACCACGGGACATGTGATGCTGCAGAAACACGGCGTTGCTCAGATGTGGCATGGACATGCACTCGTGGGTAGTTTATACAGAAACCGAAGTAGTTAAGTGTGTGTTACCTGCCAGCGCTGGTTGAGCTCGGTAACGGTGTCCTGCATCTCTCTGAATGAGCGCAGCGTCTCGAGCTCCCTCAGCTTCATCTGCTTCACTTCTTCCTGCAGAGCCGCTACGTTGTTCTCGTCAGGCAGGCAACTGCTCCTCTGGATGGAAAACATGTCATGTCGCAGTTCAGAAAGACTAACTGAGGAGCAATGATTTGAGCTAAAGCAGGGATATTACTTGCCAAACAATACCATGTTTGTCCATCTTAGTTTAGCGTGTGAGCATTCTAACATTTTATAATTAGCACTAAACCCAAAGTACTGCATCATAAACCAACGTTAAATTGATGTAGTTGATGAAAAGTAAAAGGGGTCAACAAAGTTATTACATTTCATCCTGAGGAGGAAATGTGAGTTGTGTGCCGACCAACCGACCAACCAATAGATGTTACAGTTTCAGGAATATTAACAATTTGTCAATATTAACAGTTGCCTTTTCTGGCTGCTTTCGGTTTTATGTTACAGTAAACTCATCAAGCTGCAAACGCATCGAGCTGTTGTGTCTCAACACCTTCTTAAGTAAAACCGAAAGTTTGAAAACCACAAACGTGTCTTTTTAATCATTTAATCGTTTAAACTTTTAGCACACAGTAATATAATAACTGCACACGCCTGCTGTCTCTGTTCACACTTTTCTGTCACACGTTCAAATTTGTGTCGGTTAGCGTACCTTCTCCAGGTCGAGGACCTTGTCTTGCATTTCCTTCAGCGCTCCCAGCAGCTCGGCCTCACGCAGTCTGGACTGCTCCAGCTGGGTCTGCAGATTGCTCACAAACTGCTCGGTGTACTGAAACAAACAGATTGACATTAGTTGAACAGAGTAGATGGGTCTGGTTTGGGCCTCAGGAGTTCAGCTCAGTTAGGATTACCACAGTGCTTTGATGTGTATGAACTGTGTCACAAGCTGCTCTTTCCCAACACCAATATGCCACTTTACCACTCGACCATGAGCACCTGCAGTTAGTCTGCTTGCAAAAACAAAATGAGAGCTTTAAATTTAGTATGAGTAACAATGTTCGATGTGTTGATTTCTCAGTTTCCAGTATGTAATAAAAGTCTGTAAAGTAACCCAGCTTCAGAAAAGCTGATCAACAAAATGGAGTTAGTATCAAGCGTCACTGCTGCCCCACTGACTCAGAGTGTTGTCAGAAAATAGAAAGCTACTGTACATTATCATGTCACCACATCAAAGTGAAACTAGCAAAGCTACGGTGTACCAGAGCAGCAGAAAGACTGAGACGGCTGAGTGGAAAAATACTTTTCCTACAACGCAAAATACAAACGCTTGAAATTGGGCAAGTACATAGCGTGCGTATAGGAGTCTCGATTTGTCATTTGGAGCTTCTTATTCTTGGTTATCAAAGGGACTGTGAGTGTCTGGAGGTGTGTGAACTCTGGTGGGTGATAGGTGCCAGCAATCTGAATCACACGTCACAATGACATCAGTCAGAGTGCCCAGGTCCTGTCTTTAAAAAATCTAAATACAAAACGAATGACACATTGTGCTTGTTCATCTTGGGGGGAATGTAAAGCGTGGAGTACAAAGTTCGACTTCTGTCGCACATCACATTCTCACAGATAGGTGTGATCTTTAGTGTGAATCATCTGTAAAAATAAAAAGTGTTCTGAGTTAGCAAAGTTGTGGTTGGACGTGTGTGACAGACATTTTGAAACTCAATTCAACACACGCTGTCAAGTATATGACAAATCTCACACAATATTGTTTCAGCAAATCTGAAAGGACGAGTCAAACAGTGCCCCAAAAGTACCCCCTTTTTTTCTTAAATATAAATATTCATATATTTAATCTTAGTTTCCAGTGTTGTGTAACAGTGGCTGTCCAAATAATGTGTGTGTGTGTGCGTGCGTGCGTGCGTGCGTGCGCACACAAACTGCAGTGGAGTGATCAAATATTTAAAAACGTATGATGGAGCCTTCTCTGGAGTCTCTAAGTTTGAACACTATACGACTGCACTGTAAACTCTAGGTGCCGAGCTTTGCAGGTTTGGTTCATAGTAAATTACTCATTTCCTTTGAGCTTTATCTAGAAACGTGACGGTGCGGGTTTTGTGTGGAAACATTTTTTTTTAACGCAAGAAAGAAAAAAAATCAACATCAAACTCAAAAAACACAGATGCTTCTAGTTAGGTGCGATCGGCTAAATAATTAACGTATGTGAACAAAATGTGTCGTCAGTACTGCTCAGCGCTGTGTTTTCACCCTGGGTGTGTTCCTGATGTGGGGGTGTTTGAAAGTTAAGCTACTGACTTGGTTGCTAATGCAGAGGAAGCACAGAGTTTGGCAAAATGAAATGTAATAAAAGCATGTAATAAAATATTGAAAATACATTAAAGGGTTCCCCGTGGAGTTTTTGACGTCTAGCACAATGTTTTTTATGTGTGGGTCATTGTTTTGTGCTTTCCTGCACACAAAGGCTGCTGAAGAAGAATCTGGCTAGTTAACACAGATGAAAACATGCAGGTTTCAAACATAAAAAAAGAAGCAATAAACTCAGGGATGCTCACAATTGTTGTAATGTAAACAGAAACATTGTTCCTGTACGAGAAAACTTCACGGGCCCCCTTTAAAGCTTATTATCTCATTATTCAGAGTCGAGCAATGTAATAGGGCTAAAAAAATAAATCTGCTCAAATTTGTAGTTTGTGCAGTTTTAGTGAATGTTGTTATCATCCTCTCAAACGTTCTCATAGCACCTTCTGTAAAGCACTTTGAAATGACTATTATTATTAGTATATTAACTAATAATACTTTTTTTCATTTTATTAAGATACTCAAATAGTCCTTACATGACAAATCAAATAAGTAAACTATGCTGTAAAGTTTTTTTTATTATTTATTAGAAATTATTCATATTTATTTATTTATTATGGAAAATGTATTAAACAGGCCATTTTAGAAAGCTGCACTGTGTCAAACCAGATAAACCTGATGAATACTGCAAGTCACTGAGTTGGTAGAGCATCCGCCCCACGTGTGAAGGCTCAGTCCTCGCTGCGGAAGCCCAGGTTTCAAATCCGACCTGTGGCTCTTTCCCGCATGTCATTCCCCATCTCTGTCCCTGCATTCCTGTCACTCTTATTATTATTAATAATAATACATTAAAAAAAAGGAACAAGCTTAGATACAATCTGTTGAAATGTATGAAATATCACTGGCGCTGTTGTCAGGGCAAACAAACCTTCCTCGTTTGCTTGCGAAACAGTTATGTTTTAGTGGCTTGTGTTGCACACATTTTAACTTCTACAAATTTCCACTGAACTCTTAAGACCATCAGTGTTGCAATTAGTCCAACATTGGCTGCGATAAATCGGACCACATGCTTTGAGATGACTTTGCATCTTTAAGAAAAGTCTCTTGGTTTATTATTTTTAAAAAATAGTTCAATATACACTTATTTTTTTTTTCCCCCTAAGGATTTGCTGAAACTGTATGTTTACACCAGGTTTATTATTGAGCATTAGAGTTGCTTGTAGGCTGATTTTTCTTCACCTCTGGACCAATCCAGGCTAGTTTGCACCTGTTTCAAGTTTTTGCTGGCTGTAACTTTGCATTTAGGATATGAGAGTGGTAAAAATGTCTTTAAAATGGATTTTGCCAACACTTTCACACCATAAGCGCTCCAAACTGTTAGCAACCGAATCAGGAACTACATTTAAGATTTAGCATCAGAGGCAACGCTGATTTTGAAACCTGACCTCTTAGCCTTTTACAAAACATTACTGAACAAACAATTCAAATGCAAGTTAAGTGCTTCTGCACTGAGAGAAAACCTTCCAACATAATAGCCCAGTACCACATATGTGAGGGAAAGTGACAGTTTGCGTGCGGCTGCTTGTGGACAGACTGTGGGTTTGTGTTTACCTTCTGCTGCTGCAGCTCTTTGATTGTGTCCTGTGCTTTCTCAAGGCTCTCGCTGGCTGTGTTGCACTGCTGCCTCACTACCGCCAGCTCTCGCTTGATCACATAGTTCTCCTCTGCTTCCTGTGCCCTCGTCACCTGACCCTGTAACAACGGGCCAAAACAGGATCAGCGGTGCAGTTTAAGTAGTTTTCGTAGTGAAGTAGTAGTACTGGGGTAGTTTCATGTCCAGCGTAAAGACATGAGAGTTTTATCTAACTCTCAGCAACAAGGCAAATAAACGCATTTCACAAAATGTTGAAATATATAGGTTATTTCATTAATGTTTGGGTAAACTGCATGTATTTGGTATTAAAAAAAATAATCGTTATATTTTTGATAATAATAAACTTTTACATGCCACATGCAGGGATTGTACAACCTCATATTAGAGTTTAAACCATAAATAAACAGTACATGCTTTCAGGGATTACAGGATGGTCTTATGGCCTGAAAGATTAACAACATAAACAATATACTTTCATGCACTTTTGGCGGGTTAGGTGTAGTGTAGCAGTGCAGGAGAGCAGAAAGAAGACGAGGAGGACAGCGAGGTCTGTGGGAAAGTGGTTTACCGTACTCTACCTGTATCAGCCTGTCTGCCAGAGCAGCACTTTCCTACAGCGCAGCGAAGGAGAAGAACGAGAGGATGGAAATAAAAGAGATGAAGAGAAAGTGAAAGACAGTGAGACACCAGGGAGGACAGATCAGAGCAGAACCAAAGAGGAAATTCAAGGCGAAGAATGAAATGGGATCGCAGGTTGAGGAGTACGTCGTTGGAAAAAAAATGTAGAGATGTTTGTGAAGAAAAAAGAAGTAGCAGTAAGATCACTCAGAACAAAATGTCTTTAGGAGAAAAGGAGAACAAACGTGTCTTAAGTGTCTCTTGATAGCAGAGCGCTGGAGTAAAGGGAAAGCATCCACACCCACAAACACGCACTGAAAGCTCCTCAGGAGAGGAAACTAACAAAAGAAAATGAGCTCACGAATTTAAAACTACAGCATTAAAGCGGATCTGATCAGAACGTGAAAAAATCTGGCTGTTTTGTCTCAATGATGCTGCATGAACCTGATTTATTTTTAGCATTTAGATAAGCTGGAATCGAAGCCCATCTCTTACCTTCTCCAGCGTCTCGATCCTTTGCTTCAGCAGCCTGTTTTCTGTGCGTAATCTCTGAACAGAGAGTCATGGTACAGTACAGTTATATCACCTGTTTATTAAAAAGCGTGATATCCATATCATGCTAATATACACAAATACACACACACACCTTTATCTCGATTTGCTCCTCCATTTCTTTGTTCTTGATTGTGGTGTATTCTTTCTCAAGTCTATGAAAAATAAAAACAACACAGGATTATGAATGCAGAACTTAACTGCTTCGTTGATTCCATTTTAATCATAACGCTTAAAAAGCAAAGATCAGTGCAAAAACCTCAGAAATAACAAAACAGAAATACAAATTCTACTGGGCTACACGTCGTTAGTCTGGGAGTAATGAGCGCTCTTACTTCTTCATCCTCTTGGGGTTGTATTTAACCTGGTAGGCCCTGAGGATCAGCTTATCTGGGCAGCTGTCAAACTGGTGAGGGATCACCTTCTGGAAATGCTGGTGGACCCCGAGGGAAACACAAGATTAGAGAGCTCAGACAAAGACAGGCAAAGATGCTCATTTATATTTTATGAAGAATGGTGCAGAAGAAGAGCTAAAGCCCGACCGTGGCCTTGTGGCAAGCCAGGAGCTAATGCATGATTGGAACTACAATGGCTCTGAAATAATGTGGTTGATTGTTTTTGTTCAGTTCAAACTTATTATAATTCAATCACTTTTCAACCAAATTATCATGTTCCAGCTTCAAGACTTTCTGCTTATCACATATTGTTTAATAAATCAAACAAATAATCCACTGATGAATAAATGATGAAAATAACATTTAGATAGTGCCACCCTATATTAAAATGCATATAACCCCTGTAGCAAAAGAGAAAAGAAAAATCGTACTAAGAGTGTATCGGTGAAAAAAATCCAACAACCTAAAAAAGTAACAATGTTTTTTTGTGTTAGTTTGGTGTTTTTTTCTGAGGGATTAACAAATATGATTTCTGTAAACAACCTCCATGAGCCCTGGTTTCTGTTTCTGTTTTGTATTAATGCCTGAGCGAAGCAGATCTGTAGTTCAGGAAGCTCGTGTGCAAAAGGGAAAGTGGGACATGAAGCATTTGACTGGTGGCTTAAACTGTACATGAAACTAATTTCCACAACAAGTAGTTAAGCTCCGACTGCTTACCTGTGACATGCCCTCCATGTCCAGCTGAATGAGGTCAGTCTGGTTGTACTGCAGGATGGCCAGGCCCACACGGAAGATAATCTCTAGGCCCTGCAGACAGGTCATATATCTTACTATGTGCTGAGTTAAAATAATAGACACAGTCAAAAAGATGTTCAGATACTTAAAATAGAAACTCATAATGTCTCCTACCTCATACATGAAAATATCAAAGATACGTGTGGCGACAGGCAGAGGGAGAAAGGTGAGGAACAGGGTGAGGAACCAGGATGAGGCATACATGGATGTGTGGAAACTCTGGGATCGAAAATGGACGTTCAGCTCTGGAAGTTGTTCCTAAGGAAAAAAGATTTTAAGACTCAGACATCTAAAATATAACCAGAAGGACATACAGAGAAAGTGACGTCCTGGATATATAAATGAATGATTTGCTGCCCCTTTGTGGAGGACTGTCACACTGCATGCATCATGTTTGTTTTACCTGTAGCAGATACTCAAACTGGTAGATGCAGAGGCCCAGCTCAGCCATGCTGGGTTTGAACAGCTCCCTCAGGCGGTACTCTTGCATCAGACGCACAAAAACACAAAACGCCTCCTCTTCTGGCATCTAGGACGGAAGAGAGAGAGAGGTGAGTCAGGTTCCCTCGTTGATTATAAATTAGACACAGCTTATGTTGAACAGTGAGATCCATATTTCACTGATTTCACCTCTGGAGACAACTTAATTCTGTGTAAAATCGGTTACATAATCAACTGTTTTTAGTGGCAATAATCAAAGAAATCTATTGTGACTGATTCTGCTGAGTCTTTAGGAACAATATCCTCATTATGAATCGCTTATTTTCTTTAACTCTTTAATCATTACCTGCATAAGCAGCAATCCAACGATGAACGCGCTGCCTTGGCAGTAGCCCACCTCTCGATCCACCAGAGAGTATGCCTGAAAACACACACACACTCATTACACGACACATTTGCTACGTGTTGCATTTAGCAGATAACATCTGTAATCCTGACCGAGCATCCAGACTCAAGAGCAACAGGATCAACAAGTCACCAGAGGTCCTTTCATTTCCTGCACAGCTGAGCTGCCAGGGAACTCAACTGATGTGAGAATTGGCCAACAAGCTTGTTTCCACGGTTGTGAACAACAAATCTCCAACAAATCTTCCCTTCAGATTTTGTCTCATGAGCAAAGTTACATCAAGAAGGTAACACACCAAGAGCGAAATGTGAATTAAAGCCATGAATTACACTCTAGTTTGATTATTGTTATGCATTTTCCAGACGCACTCTGTTTTTGTACATTGTACATGCATCAACTTGGATTCTTTGTACTTGTTCCAGATGAGTGGAACGATTCATGTATCATCATCTGAGCCCTCAAAGTGAGCGCATGGCAAATTTCTAAACGAGTCTCACATTTTCGTGTCCATTCAATATCAAGACTGAGGAGTTCAGACCTCGAGGTGGTGTAAAACCCTGCAGCGCTCACCTTCATGACGTTGAAGAGGACTTCCTGCCCCAGGCTGTCCTGGCCTTTGAAGAACTCATGCTCGGGGTAGGTGCGGGCGATGTCTCTGCGGATGAGCTTCTCGCAGGGGGACGACATCTTTAGCAGCTCAGAGTACTGGTTCTTCACCGGCATGTCAGTGGCGTTGCCCAGCAGCTGCCAGACGATGGCCCGGAAATGATGAGGAATGCCTTTTCTGATCAACTCCTGGAGGGCAAAGAGAGACACAATAAAGAGGATTAATACCTCGCTTGTTTATGTGG
Source organism: Collichthys lucidus (assembly GCA_004119915.2). Classification (NCBI taxonomy): domain Eukaryota; kingdom Metazoa; phylum Chordata; class Actinopteri; family Sciaenidae; genus Collichthys; species Collichthys lucidus. The sequence goes on along the minus strand of CM014080.1, from coordinate 25,779,242 downwards.
TGGGGTGTGCACTTTTAAACATCTCCTGAAGCAAGTAGATGAGGAGACAAATCAATTATGGAATGATGGATAGATATCTTTACAAAGACCATTTAGTATCGTTTCATAATTACAGCCACTCAGTACATTATGATCTATCACTCTTTACAACAATTCTTCACCCACTCATGTTTTTCATTAAAGCCAAACTATTTTATGTTTTGTGTCTGTAGAGTTTGCAGGCAGTATCGTGTTGCTTGCTTTGTCTACCCTCCCGTTTTTCCCTGACTCATTTTGCTGTTCCATCCCGTCATCCATCTTCTCTTCCCCTGGGTTTCTTTCTTTTTGTCACAGAGGACGCAGAGGGACAGGAGGAGGAAAGAGGATGAAGAGAGAGGCGTATTGGTGTAGTGCAAGCAATACGTGCACTGCACTCGTAGGGGAACGTCAGCTAAAAATACACCCTGGGCACTACATGTTTCTGACACACACATGTACACACAACCATAACCTTATGAATAAAAACAGACCAGTGGCAAAGTCTGTGTGTGAGTATATATGGCCAACCGGCCTCTGTATAAAAGGTGCAATGAGTCAGGGATTTTTTTGTTCCGACTCGGTAAACTTCTTGTGAAACCTGACCAACAGGATGGAAAAATAAAACGAGGAGGATGATAATCTCCTTACTGATGATCTCATTTCAAATTATATTCAATGACTCGTGCTGAGGAAAATGCTGCATGTGACACCGTAATGTTTCCATCTCCCGTCCCTGATTCCCACCTTCAGCAGTTTGTCCTTCTTGCGTCTCCACTCTTCCCACTCGTTGACTATACGGCCCCACAGGATCCATGTGTCCTCCTCCAGATGTGACAGGTTGGAGGAGGCCGAGGAGCTGGACACCAGCGATGAGCCGCTGTTGCGCCGTGAACCGCTCATCGAGCGCATGGATTTAGAATCAGCCTCAAGCAACCTGCAGGATAAAAACAGATGATGACATGAGGCGCAAATTACAATTGATTATTTTTGAGGGAAAAGACACAAGATTACAGGGCACAGCATGTTTGTCCCATGCAAGGCGGCACATACACCGGAGAGCTAAGATGTGCATTAGGAGTCACGGCAGGTAGATATGACATGGAGGTGAACGTGACATTGTGAGGATCAGTAGTTTGTAGAAGCACCACGAGGCTTGTTTCATAAATGAACTACAGAATCAGAGACTCATGAGGATTTTACACACACAGCTGGCTATGACAACTTTAAACAGACGGAAAAGGACTGGCCTTTAACTCAGCTACCAGTGAGTCAGACTGATAAGCTATATTTTATGTTTCAAATGCCAAGCTACAAATCTATCTCTAAAGTATGTTTGTCAGAAGTTTAAACACATTCTCATAGACTGCTGACACAATCCAAGTCCACCGTTTTAGAGAGTTTAAAGAGTTCAACAGAGGAGTTTAAGACTAGACTAGACTTCAGCAGCATTTCTCACAAATTATCGTGAGCTAAATAAATAGTTATACATTTTGTGTGAAAGCCAATTATCATCAATTATCTTGATGAGAGAATCGAAACCACTCATCTTATGAAGCAGACTGTTAGTAGTAGTCACTGCTTGTGGTCAAATAATAGTCAAGAAAATAAGAAACCACAATTTGTTTTCACACCTTAGTTCTTGTGTGGATTAAACAAGCAAAATAAAATATGTTGTTTTCTGAGCCCCTATTAGGCTGTTTGTTTTTTTACCGTTACTACTGGCTGTAGCTTCACTTACAGATGTTGTTGTGGTGGTGTTGGTCCTCTCTTCTAACATTCAGCAAGAGAGGAAAATAATTTTTCGTATTTTCCAAACGTTTAAACTATTCCTTTAAATGTTTAGCAGGACAGCAGGAAGCAGAGATGATGTGATTAAAGAGAGCACTGTTTACCCTGAGGGTGTTTCAGCTTCATTAACACTTTGACCTTGAATGTCTGGTTCTTTTAAGTCAGTCCACTCCTACATCCTGCACTTTAAGTCCTTTGCTGAAACATGTGATAGCTGGAAGAAGCCTTTAACAGCATGCGTCTACTAAAATATCACGCTGCTCATCCCTTTTTCTTTTTCAAGTGAGTTCCTTTCATTTCAGTCCATGCTGGACTAAAAATCTAATGAAAACGATACAGACGTTTCCCTGCTGGAGAACCTGGTGCTCTTTGTTGTGTGGGATTAAACCTTCAGGTGATGAAATGTTTCGATGTTATCCTTGAGGTAACGGATCCTGAACTGATTTAATACTGAGCTTGCTGAGGGAACATACATCAGCATCCAGAGCACAGGTACATATTTTACTTTCCAGTAAGAATTAAAGGTTCATTTGGTTTTGTGGCTGAGGTGTTTCTCGGATGGAAGGACCTTTTTTTTTTTTTTGAAGTGTTGATTAAGACAATCTACGATTAACAATGTAACAATGTGAAAAAGGGGGATTGTTGTCAAGGGACAGTCACAGGTTAATTTTCTTTCACAAACTAATTTTTCCTCATAATCTCCTTTTTGATTTGAACATTAAGGAGCAACAATGCCTAAATCTCTGTACAATGCACTGTATTTATTTGTTCTTCCTTTTTGCATATTTAAAATGTAAACAGAAAAGTTTCTGTTTACTGGTAGGGTTCCCAGTGTCCACCTTTTCAGTGTTTGCTAAAACACTAACCTACATACCCATTTCTTGTTACCCAGTGTATTTCTTCTAGATGTAGGGCATAGCGATTTGTGATTCTAGGTCAAGTTGACATTGGCCCGTGGTCATTTTACACAAATCCTTTTGCTGGGTTGAACAGGTGCATGCACACCTTGAACAATCGCAATCTGTCATGCAAAGGGGCTTTGTCTCAATGCAGCAACATACAGTATTACACTGTTCCTCCAGGAGTCACTGTAACCACTGCCAAAGCACCTTGAAATCTATTATTTGAGTATGAAACACTTGCGCCCTGCAGGCTTTAAAAGGTGACTGTAAAACATTTAGTTTCAATGTTTAATAGAGCACAGCGGTTGCATAATGCTTAGACTCATGATGGAAACTTCTCTGCAATCCTTCTGTATGCTTACTTTTTTTGTCACAGTGATAAATACACTTCTTAATCTTGATCTTCTCATACTCAAAAGATAGACTTAATCTTCACAAATACACAGCAATATCTGATATTTTCACGTCCTCTTGAAAATCAGGAATTCATTTGAAAAACTTTTGGATGTCTGTGAAGGACAGAGTTTTTTTCTCTGACTGTGTGCTGCACAATATTTGGTGCTTAATGCAGAAAATATTTGGGATCACAACTTAAACATTTTGTTTCTTGTTCCAGGTGGTGTGTGAATGTGTTTTTGCTCCATCCATGTTCCTAGTGAAACTTTAAAGATTTCAGGGCAGCTATCTAGTTAGCCGATAACCACTGTCGGAATTTTACAAACAGGCTATACAGATCAGACACAGATACCTGTCATGACTTTTTGCACTTGAGCCTCTGCTTCTTGTCAAACTTTTAATTTGATGAATTTGCCTGTTCTTTTATCTAGATTCTTGTTCGATAAACTCAAACATGATCTACCTACAGTTAATAGACTTTTCTCATACACTGTCTTTGGTTAAAGTTACTTATTTACCTCACAGGGTACAACTACACTGACCTAACATAATGATTACTTTTGTTACAACTGCTCCCCTTACACAGACATTAGTTAGTGTACGCAGGCCTGCCATACTTTACATACTCATACAGCACATATGCAGAGTTAAGACTTGAAATTCTGGGTCATTTGTTTTTAAGCAATCCGTCTGTAATTGTATACACAGGCAGAGAAAGGCAGGCTTCAGGCAATGACCGTCTATTGTAACTTTTTATGTAACTCACAAGATAACTGAGCTAATGTCAGTGTCATGAACTGAAAGTGCTGTCCCCTCCTTACTTTTTAATGTCTCTGGTTGACTCACCTGTTTTGCTCCTCCAATTTGGCCAGCAGCTCCAGTTCATCGGGACTCAGGTTCTCTGAGTCTGCTGGGGAGGCTGCTGGCGCTGACAGCACTGCATCATGGGAAGATGAGTCTGGGCTGAGCACCGGGCTGCCTGTTGACAGTGGGTCCGGATCCATGCCGGGCGGGGAAGAAGGGCACTCTAGCTGAGGGAGAGCCCCGCCGGAGCTCTCTCTTTCTGGACTGCTGCTGGGTATAGACATGGCGGTGGCGATGGAGAGGGATAAAAACAGTACAGGTGTAGTAAGAGGGTCTTCCAGTCTCACTGTTGGTCTCCCTCCTCAGCGAGCCTGGATGGCAGCCTGGATGGCCTTGAAGCCAATATGATCAGAGGTCTTCAAACCTGTCATGGGTACAGGAGGAAACTGAATGAAAATGGATGGCTACAAATCAGTTCAATTCAATGGGATGAACTCAACTTTGAACAACTTCAGTAAATATTGTTTGGAGTATTGTTTGGTTGAATGGCACCCACATCCAGCATGGTCCTCCCGGTCTACAATCATCCTAATACTTTGGATTTTTAGCTTGTTATGTTTACTTTTTTTCAAATTTGGAGGAGCATGTCATGTTTGGCTCAGTGTGCTGAACACACAAGTGAACTGGTGATACTGTTGCAATGCACACGAAGATGCCAATAACGCCCCTCCCTGTTTCAAATGAATACTTTGAAGGAGTGGCTCTTAGTCACTGTAATGACATCATCCTAAATGAGAACATCATGGTCGGTCACTCTGCTTACCAGAGAGCTTGTTTTTCTTTACACTAAGACAGACAGTTTCCCAGTCACGACCATGTAAACAAACTTGTGATCTATAGATTCAAGCGAACAGAAACGACAAGAACAAAGCTGTCAGCGGCGTAATGAACAAACACAATGACCCGATACGCTGTTGCTCAATTAATATCACAGTTTTCGACTCCGCCATGGTCACGCTCCCTGAGTGCTTGATGTGTATTAAGAGATAATAAATCAATCGAAACATAAATAAATTAGATGAATAATCGAGCGAGTTCTGAGAGATAAAGCAGGTGTCACAGAGCTTATAAAGAATCAAAGCCTGGCAAGAAACAGAAGAGTCCAGGCAGCTTCGGACCTATGATGTAAAACTCAGACGTGACAAAAAAACTATTGATGCAACTGCTTGGTTTGGGTTTAAGGCATTGTAAATAGATTTTTTTTTAAAATAATTATTAATAAAAATGGGTGTATCTTCCAAGTTTAATTAGTTAAGGGCATACAAAGGGCAGGAATTTGTATCTTGAGTGCAACATTTAACTTGCTAATGTTAGCACATCCAGACTCTGTGATTTGCTTTCCCTCATCATATCAATCTTATACATGCACAAGACAGGGGAGCTGAATATTAAGAGATGGTGTGAAGCTTTCACACATGCCAGAGAAAAACAAACATTCCCAAGCATAGCTGTTGTGCTGCATATGACAGAGAAGCAATAAGCACAAAGACACATGTTGTATATGTATAGGCTTTGTTTGTTTCTACGCCTCGCTGTGTGCTGCAGCTCGCAAACAAAGAGAAGCTGAAGAGGAATTGCAATTGGTCTGTAGAGAAAATGATCCAAAAGGCCAAACTGCTGCTCTGTAATAGGAAGCAAAATGTGGAGCTACGGTCTGCTCCCCTGACTCTCTCTCTCCTCTGCATAATGGATGGCATCTCTTTTGCTGGTGCTCATTGAAAATTACTTTTGGCTCTACACACACACACACACACACACACACACGCACAAACACACACTCAGAAATAATAGGTACAATATAACAAATTCAGAGGCAGAGGAAAGAAATCCCAGCTATTAAATAAAATACACAACATACACAAGCACAGCCATCGCACATACTCAACAAGAACAACACAATGAATCGATCAATAAATATCATATCAGACTGTCCACGTATTTGAAAACTTAAATACAATGCATTGAAGAATTGATTTTGGCTATGTAGTCAACCATGAAGGGTGAGTGAAAGATACATTAGTCCGTGTGATCACTTTTTAAGCATATGATGCAGAAACACACCACAAAACAAGGAGAGCAGGAAAATAGCCTGCAGCAGAAGAGAGGAGCATAATAACAGCCTGAACAGGGAAAACACTGCATGGCGACGAGACAAGGAGCACATTCATGCACAGAAACCAGCCCAATCAAAAGAGCCATTAACAAGCCAATGAAACCAATCACATTTGTAACACGGCTCGGTCAAAAGACATATCTGAAATAACGTCCTTCTCATAATAAAGTCATTTCACCAACATAGGCTAATGATTGAACAGGTTTGAGTTATTCTAGTGAAGCCAAGCCGCCTCTTAGGGGCTGAATTTATTGCAACGATCCTAAAACTGAAACTAAAAATGTCAATCAGCCTGTCCTTCTAAGATTAACATCATCTGACAGATGGGTGAGCCTAAGGCAGTGATGCATCTGCCTCGACGTGTATATATTCACCTCGATCCCAGCGATGAGACTCAAGTGATACCTATTTTTATTAGGAAAATTTATTACTGTACTAGATACTTGACAGATTTTCACCTTGATCTCACCAGGAAACCCTTCAGTGACTGTACACAGCAGCTCGTGTAAACCCTTCTGGCCAGCCTGTGATCAAAAGGCACAAGAGAGAGAAACAAGCTGACGTTAATGAGGCCGACTCTCTTTGGATGGAGCCTTCACTCACTGCTGCTTCATGACAAGAGTTTGATCCTATCTACTGAGTTTAAATTATTGTTGAGGGGCCTTTCTGCTGGCTGAGTTAATTTGTTAACCAGCTGCCATGGCTATCTTCTTTTATTAAGGAATTTTAATTGTTAGTGATACAGAACCACAATCAATACGGAAATATGTGCCAATAATTTGAATCTCTGCAAGATTTATGGTAAAATATTCCCTGAGCAGGTCGACTTCCACTGACTGCTACAGGAATCCCCACTAAGACCTTGCATCCACATTGCACAGTTAACAGCAAGTATCACATTTTTTCCCTCTACATTTTATTTTTAGTGCAAAAAAAAACAAAAAATTGGCAGGTGGGACAGTAATCTGGATCCATTAATAAGGACATCACCCGATTAAACAGATGTCTCAATCATGAACTACAAGTGCCATTAAAACATCTTAAGAATCAGCCTGTGAACAAAAGGAGAGAGAAAGGTTTTAGTGCTACAGAGGGCTATTCAGCTGTGTCACTGTGGCCAGGCTACACTGTAAAAGGTGTGAGTCATGCAGCAGTCTCTCTCTCACACACACACACACACACACTGGTTAATGGAAGGACGTTGTGAAGGTCCCGACAAAGCAAAACAAGACAGATTTTCTGAGCTTGGCTGTTGCTTTGTATATGACAGCAGGCATGCTGTAATGTCATTGTGTACTTGGGAGAAACTGCAGAGGGCTGAGAGATAAAGAAGGGTTTGAGGGGCTTTCATTGTAATCCATTTAAAATTATGTTTCCAAGCGTGTTTAGTGTGTGTGTGTGTGTGTGTGTGTGTGTGTGTGTGTGTGTGTGTGTGTGTGTGTGTGTGTGTGTGTGCACTACATGAAAGATCACTGTTACCGTTTAGCATGTGCACTCACATGCTTGGTGTATGCATGTTTATATTCCACCTCATTATGTGTGTGTGTGTGTGTGTGTGTGTGTGTGTGTGTGTGTGTGTGTGTGTGTGTGTGTGTGTGTGTGTGTGTGTGTGTGTGAGCACCATTTTGTTTTTGTTTGTTTTGTTTATATTTAAGCTCTCCTTGACCAACGTCACCATGCACAACTATGGTATTGTGTAAAGTCTACGCCTGGAACATCCTCTCTGAGCTCTCACTGTCTACAGAAACAGACAGCGCTATTGTTTCCTCTCCTGCCCCCCCCTAAATACACACACACACACACACACACACACACACACATACACAAACACGGCACCTCTAGTTATTCAACATGAACCCACAACCCCTCTGCCCCTCCGTGCTTTTAATGTTGTATACATGGTTTGCATGCAAACCTTAGCGCGGGATGTATAGCACTGATTTACTGTGCACTTATCTGTGTGAAGGAGCTCTTCACGGTCTTCATCTGTGCTTGGTGACGCTAAACAGGCCTGGGACAAAATATGATCTCTTCATAAGATCCACTAACAACACATCAATCCATATTTCCCTTTCTGCAAAATAAGAAAAGCTGAACGATTGTACTACATGCTATTAGTTGCTCTGGTGTAAATCATTTCCCCAGAGGCCGGGGAAAAAAAATGCACACACAAAAAATGGAAAATCCTGACCAGCAATTTATGGAAAAAAACAACAACAACAAAAACAAAACAGAAATCAGCTGCTTTTCACAGGAATCCCAGCCTCGCTAGTGTGTCACCGTGTTCCTCCTCTCTATATATTCACGTGTGTCTCGCCCTTGGGTATCTTCCATAATCTATACATGCGAACCTCACTGTTGTTCCAACTCCTGATCTCATGTTTGGTTACTGCCACGTGGACTGTTCATTTCCACGCTATTCATCTCCCGTCCTTGTGACTGCCGTTAGGCTCGACATTACTCAGAGCGTCCTATTGTAAAAGAGGGAAGTTTTTTTTGTTCCTGATATTGTTGCTTAAAGCTCGTTCCCTCAGTGTTTGTGAAAGCCATAGCTGGAACCAGAATGACTCGATTAGCTCGAGTTGGTGCGTGGAATTAGTCCTGACAGCAATGATGCAGACATATTGATAAGTTAAACACACTCCACATACTGTATAGTGCACAAGGGCAGTGGTGTAAAGTAGATACTAATCAATATGTGTACGATGAAAGGAGGCTTTTAAAAGGCCGATAACAACTGCCTGACAGAGGTGGAAACATCTACTCTAGTAAAGAGATTTTCTACTGTATGTTACTACTGTTTCAGAAGGAAATATTAATACATTTATTTAACAGCTATAGTTATTGTCTAGTCTTCAGATATGTAAAACATATTACTTGTTATAATATATGATGATTTGTTAGAAATGTAACTACCCAACACTATATGAGCACAATACAGTCAATAATTAGCCCCATGTTGACTAAAATATTAAAGTACCACATACATATTAACACAATTGTGATCCAACAATGCAACAGGACCAGTTCTACATAAAGTGTACTTTTGAATTTTGTACTTCTTCCTTGTTAACACCTGGTGCCTGCATCAGTCAGCGAGGCGAGGGGTGTCGTGCTACTAGCTGCTAATAAAGCCTCAAGCTGCTAGCTTCGAGTAGAGAGTAAAGAGCTGACTCAAGTGACATCACTCGAGGCCATTCGTCAGATTTAATGCAGCTCTCTCTGCAGGCACAAAAGGCTTTACTTAACCCTTTTTACATATGCAGCAGTACTCCATGTAACTTTTTTACTTTATTTGTATTTTTATATTGTGGCATTGGCACTTTTACTTAAGTGAATAATCTGAGTGCTTCATCCACCACTGATGTCTGAGTTATTCTACAGTGAACCAGACATAGCAGTTTATGTGCACTGAGGATGAATCAGCCAGCCAGCATCATCATTACAGTAATGAGAGCCTGTTCTCCAAAGAGCCCTCATGTAGCAACTGTACTGTTTACATTATTGAGATCTCTCTCTGTCTCTCTGTGTCTCTGTGTCTCTGTCTCTCCCTCACATTAAGCTTGAATGAGAAGGACACACTTTTAGGCCAATCGAAGCAACAATAACAGCAAATGTTTTCCAGGTCCCCTAAATGTACTGACCGCGTTCATTTAAATGACTAATGCTTTCCTGCTCTAAATTTAGTATCCTTTTCCAGATTCGGTTGCCCTGCCACTGTGAGAGGAAATTGTCCAGAAATAGCCATGCTCGGAACCCATCAATTACTTTCAAGTACAAGTTTAAAGTATGTTGCTCTTTTCTATTACTGAATGTTCAATGCATTAGTAATACCAACACTGCTCAGAGTATTTAACATAACTAAAATAGACGCTTGATAAAACAGACACTAATCACTCACTAATCTCAAAACTGGATTACACGAGCGTGTCACGGAGGATGAATGCTGATGCTTAATGGGATGCTGAAGCAATGACTGACATTAGTTTCCCCGCTGCATTCGTTATATTATCTTTTTATTTCATACATTTCCAGCAGCGTCGTCACAAACACTGATCAGAAGCCAAGCTGCTTTTTAATCAGCCATTCTGATTACAAACATCTGCTGTGAGACGAGGAAACAGTCAAGCACAAGGAATCCACAAACATTATCTGAAAAATAACTTTATTAGATTTTTTTTGGAAGCCTGTTTTCATAACTACTTTAAGCATCCTGGGGAAATCAGAAAAAAAAGAAACTGTCCCTTTATTGAGATGATCTGCGAAAGTGTGCACAGAGACCAACCTGTAGAAGTATGAATCAGTTTGAATTTGATTTCTGATTTGTGGGCCTCATTTATTCTGGCAAATATAAGTACAAACAATATATTATAAACCAATCTAAAGGCCACCTAGTTTGTGCTGTAAAAATCGTTCCACTTCCACATTGAAGACGAATTAGCTGACACATCATGTTACAGACTGATTGTGCGACGGAAGCGTCATCATCAGCCACAGCGTGACGACACAGGTTTCAAAATGCCTCATTCTCTCACATCTGTGTTGTTAATCATACTCCCACAGATTCAGCTGGACGTAAATCATTCCCTTGTGTTCATTTTAAACCATAACAGTACGTTGACCTGGCTGATGAAATGCTCGGTACAGAGATCAGATTAACTACCTCAGAAATCACAAATCGTGGTAAGAAAAGCCAGAAGCACGTTTGCTTATAAAATATCTGTCATCATTTCTCAGTTAAGGAGTGCTGAAATGTGTTTGTACGTTTCTGTTTGTGACACTTCAGAATTGAAATACTGCATTTTTCGCTGTGCGCCATTTTACTGACTATTTTGAGTAGATACTTTTCAGATGATGCATTTGATAATCTTATACAATGCGCTGCTAAAGATTAAACCAGTGACTCTGTGTCACATTTAAGATGACTGAGTTGTTTTCACTCAAAGACTCATATAGCTACAAACCTTTCTGTAACTAAATGAAAAATAAATAATAATATGAAATAATATTTCACAATAAAGCAAAAAAATAAATAAATAGAAAAACTCCAAAAGATTTCAAATGTTTTTCACAATCTCCCTCCCCTTTTAGATGAGCACTGGACTAAACTAGCTAACTCTATCAACAGGCTACAACAGAAAGATACTACTTACACGTTAATACATCAGTATTAACAATCTAATAAAAGTTGCGTGTGTGTGCTTTGCCTTAGTAAGTAAGATTTTGAATGCAGGATTATACTTCTATTGAATTATTATTACACTAATGTACTGGTGTGTTCACTTGAGTTATGGATCTGACTACTTCTATTGCTGCCTGAGGAAACAATGTTGTGCAAGGTGACAGATCCAATTACTATTGAAACAGATGAATGAATAGAAAGAGGGCAAAACTCAAGAGTAGAACTCAAACGATTTAAAAATGAGTTTGAATGAGGTTCCTCTACAGGATTTACAGTATAACAGCCCTGCGCATATCTGTGCCTCATTATTCATTTGCGCGTTGGTATAAATCCAACATGTAGCGGTGTGAAAATAAGATCACGATTATGTCGGTGTGAAATCTGCAGGGCGACACAGATCCAGTTACAAATCTGCAGCCTACGGGAACAATAGAGTAGAAAGTGGAGAGCTGCAGTTGTAGCGAGCTTGAACCACGACAGCCAGGTCATCAAGCTGCTCCCTGTTTCCATGTGTCAGCAAACAAGATGAAGTGCAGTGCTGTGCACACAGGCCAGGCCGGCACCACGACAGGCAGCCCGTAAGTCAGCCAGTTAGACCAGCATGAACCGGGGACAGACGATATTGAGGGCTTTAAAAAAAATGCACCTACATACTTTAGTTTGACCACTGTTTGTGTGGATGGTGCTTCTTTTCAGCAAACACTGACACAGACATTTGGTTTAGATCATCTCACAACTGATAATATTTTACAGCTGAAAGCAAAAATGGCAACTATTTTAATAACTGGTTCCTGCTTCTCAAATGTGTGTGTTTGCTAGTTTTCTTAGTCTTCTGTTATAGTAAATATTATACTTTGTCTGAGGACCTTCATCATCTATAGACTGTACCCTTGTCAAACAGCCAGCCGCCACTCAGGAAAGAATCTAGATTAATCTCATATTTTAATAAATCTTTTGCAGGCTTTCCAGAAACAAATGAAGCTTGTCGAGTAACCATAAAAAACTGAAGCTGTTATTTTTACAATACAGCTGCTAATATGTGTTCAGCCAACAATGCCTCGAAGCTGGAAAACGGAGTTGCATACAAACAAGACGTTGAGCTTCATGTCTGCTGACTGCAGGTACAAATGCAAGTTTATGAAAAAGTCATAATGCTCTTTTTTGATGATTCATCCCAGGTGTTGTTGCTGGATTAAGCCACTGTTGGAGCGAATGTATTGGAGTGGAAAGGACGCGACATCACTCTCATTTACAACTATTATTAAAGGCTCATTTTGTTTTTGCAATTCAATCAGTCCTTCCGTATTATGACCTGGACATGTTGCTCCTGTTCTACAACCAAACACAGCAACGTACAATAACAAACCTGCAGAGCAGCAGGCAGGCAATCTGTACAGAACGGAGAGAAGACTGAAAGATAATATGCCTCCTGTGCTTGATGAAGGCTACACACAACTGCATGCACAAATTCAAACCCACACACACTCGCACACAAGTGCACGCACAACTCAGGGATTGTTTATCCTGGAGATGCTATCCAGAGCCTATTAGCTTTCTCTCACACGGAAGAAAATGTGACAGCAGCAGTGAGTGCAAAGGAAAGGCTCGGCTGGGATAAGGTGTGCTTGTGTGCCACAGATGTAGTACAAAATCTTTTGTGTGTGTGTGTGTCTGTGTGTGTTTGCGTGTGAGTGTGTGAGCATGCGATCATGGGATCAGATAAAGAAGTTTCGAGGCGACAGCACTTAAAAACAAGGTCACCAGGATGTGAGAATCAGATACCTGTTTCCTTGACAGTGAAATGTGTGAGATGCCTTTTGCATGGTGAGTGGATTTCACAGATAAGCCCGAGAGTAATCTCTCTGTCTCTCATATGACGATATGATGAACCCGTTACTCAGTGGTACATGTCCTTAGTCATGAAGCATTTAAACCCTGATTATAATCAACAAAGTAAGATAATTAATTCCTTGAATAGTTTCCCCTTTCAGTGCCTGAGGGAGCTCTCCCATTTTGTGACTAGTCAGCGGTATCCTTCATCATTATACCCGCAAAACTATGTCAGCTGCTGCTTTTTTATCCCACTTGGGAGGTAAAAATGATACGTGCCTGGCCTAGATTTAAAACATAGTCATTCAACTCTATTTCTTTCAAACATGCTCCTCAGAAAACCTGCAAATCACTCTCTGATTTGATGTTTACAGTGAAAACAGCTGGATTTGAAGTGAGTGGGCAGGTAGGAGCTCAATGACTGTGATGGTTACCAAGGACAGATCAACAGAGACACACAGGTGGACAGAAACCACGTCTACTTGATTAAAGATGACAATGACAATCCTTTGTCTTTTGTCCTGCAGTTTCATACCTGAAGAGCCTTTAATCCTATTGACTTGAGTTGTTTGGACATTGACAGCTCATTATCCCGGCCTGCACGCCTGAACAACAGGCCTACATGCTCTGCAGTCGATTCATGGCTCGGCTGGATCAACATCTGTGGCCAAAATGACACATCATCCCCCTTTCTGTCTGTCTTTGCGGCACTAAATGTCCCGGTTTCCCCACAATAACACGATTGTGCAACGACGTTAAAGACTGCTGAGGAGACAACACGGACATGGCACAGAGCAACATGCTATGATCTAGCAGTAAATATGGTTTATAGGCTAATGAATGGGCCGTGTCTCCGCTGGCATGCTGTACAGTGGAATTTTACACTGAGATAGATGGAGCATATGAAGACGACGCTTTAGTAACCAGGAACCAATGGTGTTTTTTCTACGTGGGCCTCTGTTGCTATGTTAGTTTCCCGTTTGGCATAATACAAACTAATAAGCTCTCAGGGCCCGCCAGGATAATAATAATAAAAAACCTTATAATAAACAAATAAAATAAAAAATCCATCCAAATGCTCACCTGGACTCCTTTTCCATAATCAGAGCGGTGCGTTTATCGTCGCTGCCACACGAGTCCGTCGTAAATGTCAAACGTTTGTTATCAGCTAATTAAAATCTTAATAGACCGCCGAGGACAAACACAGAGAGAGCGTCCAACGCAGTGCCATCCTCCTGCCGCCGTTCAACCGGGAGGCAGCGCCGCGTCGCACAGCTGGCCGCGAGCCCTTTCTCTCTCTCTCGTGCGTGTGTGTGTGCGCGCGTGTGAACTGGATTAAGAGGTGAGAAATCTTTCTTTAGATATCCGCGAAAATCACCATGCCAGCCGCGCGGCGGAGCAGGGATGTGGTTTAAACGGCAGCATCAGTCATTGACACAGAATGGCTGGCGTTTTCTGCCTTCTGACGAGCACGAGGAGGAGCGAACCAATCAGGTCGCAGACTGACATATGATTGGCATGTAATTCAGCCAATGGTGTTCTCGGACTGCGGGATCCCCTTTGGAAGGACAACACAGACAGCCAATCAGCGGAGGTTTTTATTCCGCGGGAAGGCGGGGCTCGCAGGTGTCATACAGCGGTGTCGCCTTTCTCGGATTTACAGCATGGATGTAGTTTATATGTGCAGAACAACTAGACGATTAACTACGTGACAAACATGTTATATATATGTGATAGTTTAAGTCAGCCCCGGGTTCTGCAACCAACCGTAATCACGCGTCATTCAGTATTGCTATTTTCAGTGTTACTTCAGAAAAATAAACACTAAAATGAATGCCACATTTGACTGTTTATTATAGCCATGGATTTTGCCTGACAGAAGTGACAGAAAAGTGTTGATATGCATAGAAATCTTAATAAAATATATCTGCACTCCACTGTAAAAAAATACCTGTACCTGTAAAAAAAACACATTAAAAAATATATACTTAAATTACAAACAATATAAACAAGCCTTACAGTGTTGGGTAGTTAACAACACATCCTATTTTATAAGATGATGTTTTGTATGTAAATCTTAATTTGAAAAACAAACTACAGCTATGAAAACAATGTAGTTCTTCTCTGAGCTGAGAAGAAGTAGTAGATAAAGTAGTAAAGTAAAGCACAAGTATTTACATTTTTTTTTACTTAACTACTACCTACAGTGACAATAGATTTAAACACCCTGAAAAGGAAACTTTATCCTCTTGTTTTTGTTGTCTCTGTTCTCTCTATCTGCAACCTTTTAAGATGAAAATACCGTAGCCCGGTCCTCTTCTTAGCCATCACAAAAAAACTACTTCAAAATCAGTCCTGCCAGTATCAGAACACATCGCAGTAGTGTATGAGGTGCACAATTATTGGACTGCAGGACACGAGACAACCTATTTTGTGGAAAAGCCATAACTGCTCTCAAGCTGAGGTACACAGTGGTAAAAGAGGAACACGGTGACCAAAGATCATGGCAGAAAAAGTGACAGTCCTTGAATGATACAGGCATATGATGTTCTCACTCACTATTTTCAATAGTAACTATATGTGCGTCACTTTGGGAAGTCAGGTAGTATAAGTAAAAGATATATATTATAAATAATATAAATAATATAAAATATTTGACTGATTGTGAAACAGTGATATGGTACAGGTTAATCTACTCTATAGTAGATCATGTGACCTGTTTTCTGTGATGAGTCAAACTCTAGATTGTATTTCAAACCCCTTTGTAATGGTTAACTCAGAAAGTGTGTGAAACAAATTATGTTGGATAAAATGATGAATGTTTATCACACTCTGTCAGACTACTGTTATTCGTACTTTGTAACAAAAAGTCTCCAGATTCAAAGATATTGCTGGACATAGATTTCAGATCTTCCTTTTCATTTACTGTCTTTTCTTATGATACTGGTTGGGAACTTTTACCTGACTGTAGAACCTTTGCATGTGCCCATGTTATCGTCTGTCTGTCTGTCTGTCTGTCTGTCTGTCTGTCTGTCTGTCTGTCTGTCTGTCTGTCTGTCTGTCTGTCTGTCTGTCTGTCTGTCTCTCTGTCTGTCTCTCTGTCTCTCTGTCTGTCTGTGTTCACAAACAATAGTTTTACCCAAGAGTGTACCATTTTGGGAAGTCATACTCATCTCATCTTCTTTTTTTTAATAACTGGACTGAATTTTAATGCACTGAATTATCCCGTGACCTTCCTCATTGAGTGAAACAAATTTGGGAGGGGGTCATTGCTGATTAGATCCCTATAGGTTTTAGGTTGTTTATTTATTTATTTATTTTACCATGGGCCAGCCTTGAGGGATGTTCTTAGTCTTTGTAACGAGCCCTCAATATGAGAAACATGAGCACACGTTGAATTACATTTACTGTAATGCCATCTGTCATCTGGCCAAATGTCTTTACTTTGTTGCCTCCAAGTGGATAAAACCTGATACTGCAGTTCACCACTGTAAATGTTCAATGCTTCTATAAGACAAAGAACAAAATTCCCCACATGAATATTTTATATTTAAGTTTAACTTTACTGTATAATATATATAATATATATAGGCAGACATACATGGACAGTGATATAATGTATTGATATGTGAGGGCATAAACAGTGCAGTGTATGTACAAGTGTATGTGAAGCTGTGGTAGTCAGTGGGAGCCAGTAGCCAGTGAGTCAGTCCATGCCGCTGTTCTGATGATAAGTGAATTTTGGAGTAGATACAGTGTGGGTGGTAGGCCAGCCTCTCAAGGCACTTTGTGGTGGTCAGGATGTGTACAGCAGGGTGGAGGTGGTCTTAAAGGACGTGGTGACAGCTGTTTGGACCAGCAACAGGTTGGTGATGTTGGCCAGGATCTCAGTCAGTTGTCACAGACTCTTAGTGTGTCTAGAGATATCATTAGGCTGTGAAGTTGATCTGGGAAGAGGCATTAATAGTTGGTAAAGAGGTGTTGCCTTGACACATCCCAGGGGTCACAGTCGTCAGTCCTTAGCTTGTGGCTGTGCTTGGCCCTCTTGGCGCCCCTCTCCAGATTAACCCTGGATGAACTGTAGGCCTGTGCACCACCTGATCTGGCTACACTTTAACAGTTCTCGCTTTAGCTTTCACACCTTTGATGAGTGCTGTGGGGAGTAATAAATAATTTTCTCTGTATTATATTATGAAGACGGCAGGAACAATTTGGTCATTGTATACATATTACAAACGGAAATTCTACAGAAATAATGAACCATAATATTTCCTCAAACATTGCAGCTTTGACCTTTTCCCCTGACATCTATGATTCAGACCATTCGCAGCCTTGGAAAAGTGGATGGTGTTTCTTCTGTACAGGTGCCACTGTTGGGTGACTGATGCCTTCAGGTGTTATTTCAGATAATGTACTTAGACTTCCAGAATTTAGACCAGAATATTTGGACAATCATATAATCTACTACATTATATGCTACATTAGAGTTGGGAAAGTGAAGATTTCCAGTTTTTAGAGTTACAGAGTTATAGTTTCTTAAGAACTGCTAATTGTTTGTTGGGGGAGCTTTTGGGAACTTTGGGGAAGGGGTGGAAAAGTAAGCAGGTGTATGGATTTGTTGATAGGCCTGGAAGTGTGCTGGCCACCTGCTAACCCAGAACTGGATGTAAAGTTTTCCATATTAGACCAAATCAATAAGACTCTGACTGTGTGACTTAAATTAGTGACTATCTGAGCAGATCACATACAGATTTACACCAGTGGCTCCAAGAATCAATGAAAAGGTGCAGGAATAAGCAGTCCACAAAACTAAGAGACTAGATCCAATAGTAGAAATTTGATTCTGGTAAATCAAGTATCTAAGTTGGGGAACACTGTTCCCGCTCATGTAAGGGTAGACTTTAAGGGAAAGAAAAGCTGAGTCGCCAGTAGGAAGGAATTAGATTTGGAGGCACTGAATGAAAAAGTCAAGTGCAAGAGCTTAATACAACAAACACCAGCAATGATACAGCAAAAAGAAGGGGACAGACAGGTTTTATTTTTCAGGCTACAGCAGAATTGGCTGAAGGAATGGGACAATGTGGTAATAACTAGGCTGAGACTGGGTCACTGCGCACTGAAGCATGGGGTGTTAGTGGTCACTGGATCAAAAATGCATCTTTCTATGAGGAGGGACAGAAACTGTGAATCATGCTGCACCAGTTATCACATAACATCGGGGGGATTTGGAGTTACAGATCATTTAATGTAATCAAAACCCATTTGCAAAACATTATGAAATAAATAAATAATACACTGAATTAGACTTATGGATTACACAGGGTTTAAATGCAGCAAATGTGCGTACTGGGGAAAAGGAACAGTGACAAGAAGTATAGAATAGATACTTTAAAAATGCCTCGAGGGGAATTCCCTGGTAGAAATTGAGGATTTGGAGGTTTGGTACTTGTTCAAGGGTATCTTGCCAGTGCCCAGGAGGTGAACTGGCACCTCTCGAGCTACCCTCCATACTTTGGTCCGTGCCTACCTCCGGTTCCCAAGCCAAATCAGACTGAGCTACTGCTGCCCATAAGTGGAGGTTTGGTCTACAGGACTGTAAAGCAGCGGTGTCAAAACTTTTTAAGAGGGCCAGATTTGACAATGTAAAGATGCCAGGGGGCCAATACTAACATTTAGAAAATGAAAAAAATGACCAATAGAAGGTGCATACAAATGCACTGTTCTGTAACAATTTTGTTTTCATTATCATACTTATCTTTGTAGTGTACAATGTAACCAAATCTAAGCCAATCATAAGTGAACAAATCTAAAAACCAGTTCTTCCTTTCTTTCACATCTGGAGTCAGATAACAAAGAATAAATTGTACAGATTACGTTAAACTTGCATGAAGTTACAAATCTTAAGATGTTCATTCTAAACATGACTTATTATGAGTAATGCCAAGTCTGTTAACATTTGACTTTCAAAGTATCACTATTGCTCTTGTCTTTAACAAGATCATTCAGAAAGTAATATTTTGTGTCACATCTAGAGATATAACTAACAGTTATGTCCTTAAAGGTTTAGTGCATTCAAATGCTTCATTATGTCAACAGGAGAATGAAATCGGACCACACTTCGGACATCCCTGCTGTAAAGCAATAGGCAGTGGAAGAAAGTAATTGCATTGCAGAGTCAGGTCACCACTTTTTATATGACACAATATTGTTGGGTAATAAACAAAAAGCAAAATAATAAGGATTAGCTTCCATTATGTTAAATACTCTTGTACAGTAGGTGGAAGTGTGTATCTTAAAGTTTCTTCGGTGGAAGAAGAAGAAGAAGAACGGAGTTCTACAAATGACCTGTAGGGGGCAGCAGTGTGCCGCACGCCCTACTGCAAAGTATCCGAAGAAGAAGAAGAAGCAGAAGCAGCACGCACATTGACATCGGCGGGACATAAAATATCACAGAAAGGTGAAATATTGCGTTCGCACTTTTCACACCAAACTAATCAGCACGTAGACAAATGTTGTTGTTATGAATGAAGACGTGTGAGGACGCGTGGGGCTCTGAGATTTGCTTTTGTAGCTGACATGCTACACACGCAGCAGCGTTAGCTGTTAGCTTCGCTTCGAGTTAAGACGAGTAGCTTTACTTGTTTTAGTCTCAGTGAGTGTGTTTGTCTTTCTCGCGGTTATAAACAAAGCCGCACGACGTTGGAGAGGTTAGCAACCCAGCTGTGATGTTTCTTTTAAAGTAATGTGCATGTCTACATTAGCGCTTAGCCGCTAGCTGCTAACTAGCCGGTTTGAATGAGTCTATTGTTTACGCGTGGGTTGTCTCTGTCGGGTCACAGCGGCCGGCGATTATTTGTTACAGCTCATCCCTTTTACCACGTCCGTCGTACAAAACCTTACAGGCTGGCTAATAATAAGCTTTCATGTTGGGGTTATTTATTTATTCTTTCCATGCACAGGCTGCGGCCTGCTAACCATGCTAATCATTGAACCTGACTGCGAGCGTGTCTGATTTCCCAGCTAGCTTTGTTTGGTTTCATTGTAGCATGCAGCTGATATCAATTAGGAATCATTTATATGTGTAATAATTATAATATCACGTGGCCTTTGTGGTATATTTTTGATGCTGCTTTATTGGAGAAAGCTTTTAGCACCATAGAAGGAGCGATTGGCTGTCATCTTAATATAAACAATTTTCTGTAGGCCTTCCCATTTAAGGTATACATGTCAAGATTGCTGTAAACCTTTGAGATGACAAGATCCAAGCTTGCACCCCTGGTCATCATTACCAAATATGGAAGAATGTATGTAGTATATAGAAGGGCAACGCCTTAACACAGTGAGAGAATCGGGGCTGCAATCTGACCATAGGGTCCTCAGCAGTCTTTAATCTGACCTCAAGGATTCTCTTCATGCACTCAGAGTATGTAATGGCTTATAATAAAAAGGAGCATTCCTTAAGAAAGAAGCCTCGAGTTCTGCTTATTCTTTTTCACTCAAACAAGCACGAAGAGAGTCGTCAATACACGACACCCTCATCTCTAATACGAGCTTGAAAAGTTGTGAGAATTAAAAATAAAAAAACTTTCTACTCATACAGATGGCTGAGACCGACGTTGACAATGAACTTCTGGACTATGAGGAGGACGAGGAGCCCCAAGGAGCCCCTGAGAGTGGGACCCCAGCAAACAAGAAGGAGGTGAAGGGGTCCTACGTGTCAATCCACAGCTCCGGCTTCAGAGACTTTCTCCTCAAACCAGAGCTGCTCCGCGCCATTGTTGACTGCGGTTTTGAGCATCCCTCAGAAGGTTCATAGTTTGTCCTACAACTCCACATGAAGTCCTGTTGTCTCTTCTGGGAAATTTCATTCATTCATAATTGCTTGCTTTTTTTTTTTTTTTTTTTAGTACAACATGAGTGTATTCCCCAAGCTATCCTGGGCATGGACATCCTCTGCCAGGCCAAGTCTGGTATGGGAAAGACAGCCGTGTTTGTTCTGGCCACTCTCCAGCAGATCGAACCTGTGGATGGTCAGGTAAGTCGGTCATTTAGTTTTTGCTTGTCCTTGACACTAAAGAGGACAAAATTGGCTCCTATATTTTTACAACTGTACAGTTAGGGAAGTCTTCCCCACAAGATGCCGGATGTCCATTCTGTGCTTCAGGACACCTGATTTTAATTTTACATTTTGAATCTTGTCAAAGAAAGCTCATGAACATGCATTTCTTCTTCTGGGTTTGAAGACATGTAGCTTTCTAAGGTGTGTACTGGAAAGAAATGGCCTGTTCACCTGGTTAAACAGAGACAGCAGCTGAAGTCATTGCCAAGTTCTTTGTCTGCTTCATTGTGTGGAGAACGTGCCGGACAGGCCTTTCTTACAAAAACAGAGTCTAAGTGTCATTAAGAAGCTTGTTGATATTATGACAATTTAGTATTTATAGTAAAATAGTAATGCAACAATTCTGAAATATTAGTTGAAACTCCACAAGGTCCTGAGAACAAGTTAGCCAGCATTACCTAAGCTCAAAATCCACTACGTAAGAATTATTAAACCGTGATGTCCTCTTTGTATGCCAGGTCTCTGTTCTCGTAATGTGCCACACACGAGAGTTGGCTTTCCAGATCAGCAAAGAGTACGAGCGCTTCTCCAAGTACATGCCCACTGTCAAGGTGTCGGTATTCTTCGGTGGCCTGGCCATCAAAAAGGACGAGGAAGTCCTGAAGAAGAACTGCCCCCACATCGTTGTAGGAACTCCAGGACGTACTCTGGCCCTCATCCACGGCAAATCCCTCAGCTTGAAGAATATTAAACACTTTGTGCTCGACGAATGTGATAAGATGCTGGAGCAGCTAGGTGAGTAGCATTCGCCCCCTTTTTTTTTTTTAAATAATATGAAAGGTATAATTTCACTGTGCCACCCCTCAAGAAATGACTAGCTTCTTGTTTTATCTGACAGATATGAGACGTGACGTCCAGGAAATCTTCAGGCTGACGCCACATGAAAAGCAGGTCATGATGTTCAGTGCCACGCTAAGCAAGGAGATCCGCCCTGTCTGCAGAAAGTTCATGCAAGATGTGAGTTATCAAGATCTACTGATCTTTCAAAATAATCCTGCTGTGTTTCATTTAGCAACATGTCTTCTAGTTTGGTGTGTTTATAGAGCTGAGATTGTCTTTTACAACCTGAATTTAATCCCATAAAAAATGAATCTTTGTGTTAAGTAAATAGTCACATCCCAGTGATGCACTTTTCATTAATAGTCTTTCTCCAACATAAATATTGATGCTTTTGTCTGATTGGCCAAAGGCGTGTTTAAACATGCTGATAATTCAAGTAGCAATGTCTTCTAGCTGTTTAGCATGAAGTTTCGTTTTATGTATGTGTTACTATGAACAGTAGTTACGGTCAGATAGAGAAGTGGGCCTGTGACTGGAAGGATGTCGATTCTATCCTGGGAAAGGGCAACGATTACTTCTCCCACCACTGAGATGCTTTTGAGCTTTTCAGTCTTTTGTTGGTCTTGTGGCTTCTTTTTAAAAGTCGACTGGCTCTTAGTGTCTCCCTGCGTAGAAAGGTTAAATGTCTGTAGCGTTTTGCTGACTGAGGTTATGGATGTTGTACCTCATACAGTAGCAATGCTTAATATCTCTTAATTGATTAATAGATTGCATCTATTATTTAATGTTCGGTCATTGCATTCATTTAGATTTTCTCGGTTATTCTAGCTGTGTGTAATCAACAAGTGACCGGTTTAGGCTGTTCACGGTTTGTTGCCAAGTCCCTCTTAGCTTTGCCCACTTGTGACTGTCCGTGTCATAAGTGGCCATATCAGAGGGATAGAGTGATCCTCCTTGGCAGATTTGGCTCGGTCAGGACAGTCAGTCCTCCTGGCTCTGCTGCAGTCCAGGAGAACAGGTTCAGTGAACCCCCATGCACAGTTAATTTGTCATAGGAGATGGAGACTCCTATCAGAAAAAGTAACCTTAGGGAACGACCAAGTGTTTTGTTCTCATCACATTGCTCATTATATTAATCAATGTTTTGCTCCCCTCTGTTGCTCTGTAGCCCATGGAGGTGTTTGTGGACGACGAGACCAAGCTGACACTCCATGGCTTGCAGCAGTATTACTGCAAGTTGAAGGACAGCGAGAAGAACCGGAAGCTCTTTGACCTGCTCGACGTGCTCGAGTTCAACCAGGTACAGCTGACCCAGATCCTGATCCAGGACTAGTTACTTACATTATTATATATATTCTCATACAGTTTGTGAAAGGCTTAATATTCAGCCTGTTTCTTTTGCTTCCTGTTAGGTGGTGATCTTTGTTAAGTCGGTGCATCGCTGTGTGGCTCTGTCCCAGCTGCTGGTGGAGCAGAATTTCCCTGCGATCGCCATCCACAGGGGCATGGCACAGGAGGAGCGGTAGGTGCCGCTACTTTATTTCCCTTTCTGATTCCAGTCACTTTGAATCCTGCAGTAGATTTCCTACTTTTCCTGTGCCGTCATTTGTTTTAGGTCGGGTCACTACTTTTAAATATTCACACTAACATAAGCAGCAAGGAATAAACAACCACATTTGTGTGGAAAATCAGCTGCTGTTTATATGCTTAGTCACCCCGACTTAAGAATATTATCTCACTCATTTCTCATCCTGTTTCTGCCACCCAGGTTATCCCGGTACCAACAGTTTAAAGACTTCCAGCGGCGGATCCTGGTTGCAACCAACCTGTTTGGCCGAGGCATGGACATCGAGCGAGTCAACATCGTCTTCAACTATGACATGCCAGAGGATTCCGACACATACCTTCACAGAGTCAGTCCAGATATAATATCATTTTATATTGTCAAAGATTTGTTTTCACTTTGTAAAACAAAGAGCACGCCACATCGATTGCTATCTGTATCAAATTTAAAAAAAAAATTTAGTTTGTATTTTGTCAATATTTAATAAACATGGAATTGCCCGTTTTTATCCCTAACATCCTTCTCTGTGCCTCAGGTGGCCCGTGCTGGCAGGTTTGGGACCAAAGGCCTGGCTGTCACCTTTGTGTCAGACGAGACCGACGCTAAGACCCTGAATGATGTCCAAGACCGCTTTGAGGTCAACGTAGCAGAGCTACCAGACGAGATTGACATCTCCTCCTACAGTAAGTTCTTTTGTTGCTCACAGAGGGTCTCATTAGATGATGCCCACTTTCAGTAACCACGTTCATGTACAGAAGTTTATTTTGGGTGACCCCATTTATGTGGATTCAAATCTCTTTACTGGTACCTTAGTGGATGCGTTAAGGCTTTTTACTCTTGTTACTGGTAAGGAAACATTGAAGCAGACGGCCTCAAATTAAATGTGTTAGTCCTAAACTGTTTGGGGCTTGAAGCCACAGAATCTGGCAGCAGCTTCCAGAAGTTGAAGTCCTGTGCAGTGTTTAAAGACCTGCTACACATTGACTAAGGAGGCTGGTTCGGGTTTCAAAAGATTTAGACACAAAAGCAAAGTGTTGGTACATAAATGCAGTTTTGTATTTTTCTGTAATCTCACATCTTTAAAACTTTGTTTTTCTCTTTGCAGTTGAACAGTCCAGATGAGTCTGACGTGTTCTTCCAGTGAAGATTGTGGGTGACTCGTGGTGTTGCTGTATTGGTGGAGGGAAAAAAAACAAACCATTTATTTTAAAGTCTTCTCTCACCATAAATGTTGGCAAGTTTATGATAAAGCTTTTTTTTTTTTAATTCTGTCTTTGCAGGGTGCTTGTTTTAATGTTTTCCTTGTTAAAACCATGGATATATTGTTTGAGTTGAAGAAATAAAAGTTTTTATACCTTATTTAATGGTTTTGATTTTAATTTTGCACATTTTTAAACATTTGAATATGTCGGACGTGTGATTGCCTCTAGGGCTCAGTATACCAACTTCCTGGTTGGTTGTTATTACACATACAGCAGTATTATAATACAAACTTTGTTGCATTTTGACTGCAGTTAATTATCCTCACAAGCAGAGGGCACTATCATCACATGGATTTACCAAACAGTTGTCTACTTTGGCTGCCAAGTTTGAAACTTTACAAGTTGACTTGAAATAAAACCTTGCATGAAACTTAAGCTCAGCAGCCACTTTTATCACATGGACGAACCAACAAACTTCTGACAGCTACACTGTAGCGTCTTCATCCATGGAAGTGTATAAACGTGACAATATTACAAACTTGGATCTGGAAAGAAATTAAATATTTACAGAAAAACTGATCCAAAATAAGTTCCCAAGTACAGGTTTGTGTAAGACATTTCTCTAAACTGCATGTAATGCCCAATAAAGAAATCGTTGGCATTGGTCCAGTCCTCGCTGAACGCTTGTCCAGATAGCGTTCCTTATCATTTAACAGTCTGTGACTTGCGTGTGAACAGTGTCATTCATCACTGTGTAAATGCACATTTAGATGGCTTATCGTGTCAGCATGCCAAGAAGAAAAGTATGTCCATAACGTGCCAATGTTATATATTTTGAATAAAAAGTCCACATTTTGCTTTGTACTTCAACATAAAGCTGCAAAAGTTACTCTTTTGCTTGTCACAGAGTAGTCACAGTGCATTATGGGATATGGAGTCATCCACCATCAGTATGTGCAGCTATTGTTGCAGGTGAAGTGATCCTTGTGCACTGCTGTCATGGTTAGAAAGTTTCAGTGCTAAACAAAGTGCTTTGTTGCTCTTGAAAGTGTCCCTCCTCCTGGGCTGATCTGAAGGTCTTAAGAAAAAAAGAAAGAAAAAAAAAATCCCCACACCTGAACCAGCAATCAGTCCAGAATAGAGGAAGTCCAAGGGCTTCTTCAGGGCTCTAATTTAGGTCCCACGTCTGTTTGAACAGGATGAGGCAAGTGTACAATCCACTCTGGTCACACAATAATATTACAATAAGGGTTGCCTTTATGGTGGTGAACCGAGGCGGCCCTTCCTGCCTGCAGTTTGGCAGTCAGGTGGGTGCCTTTGGTCTTCATTCACTTGGAGCCAGATGAGAAAAAATGCCCCCTTGTCTTGAAATGTCTTCTTTCAGCAAGAAAGTTGACCTCAGTACATTAAAACAAGAAATTAAAAATATCCCGAGTATTAGTCCAGGAACTTGTGTGTATCTCCGTACATCCAGTGCTGTGGAGGGAGGGCCACTTCATTGAGGTGGCCGCAGTCGTCGCTGCATTTACATGACTGGATAAACATGGCTGACCTCTGGAAACGCTCGCCATCTGGACAGACAAAGGTCAGCGGTACGGTGCGCGTGCGGCGTGGTGAGCAGCACCGTCCATCCGTACACACACCGCAGTAGTTGGGCCGGTAGAGACGCACGCTCACACATTCTCCGTAGGACAGGCGGATGGGCTCCGGGGCTTTTTGGGCTGGCGTGCACTTCTTCCCTTTCTGTGTTTGGATAATAAAAGCAAAGAGATGAATGTCATGGTCTGTGTTCTTCCTAATTGGCCTCAGGAGCAAAATTCACCAAAATCTAATAAACTTTGACTTTTATCTGCCCTGTCCTTTTACATAACAGCAGACTAAAAACTAGAAAATTCACCAGCTTCACATTAAGGAGGGTCGCACTTCTGTTCCCTGTTTTGCTAAAACAGGGATTGAGTGAGGTGTTACTTTTAGACAGAGAAGGATTCATTTTAGATTTTAGTGATTAATTTTGAGATTAACATGAACATGAACACTCCAATGTTAAATAAATGTTTAAACACCTATGATCTTTTTTTGGCACCGGAGATTTGAACTCAGACCAGAAAAAAGAGCTCCCAGTGTGTGTCCCCAACATGGAGGATTAATATAGACACACCACTTCCCTGGACTCTGAGTACACAGACGGGGCCTAGCTATGGACAGTTGCTTGGCAGGAATGCCGGGGGTGGGGGACTATATTTAAAAAGGCGCCTGCCTGCCACCAAAACACCACTGAGTAAATCAGCACTGCCCAGTTCCCACTGGATGCAGAGCTTCCCGAAAGTACCGCTAGGATAATCTCTGTTCTTAAGCTCGGGATAAAGATGGCTTTACACTAAGAGCATATTTACTCAGGGCCAGAACATCTAATTTTTCATTCTTTGCAGCTTCATATTTGACATTTTCAGTTTCTGCTCTTTAGTTTTAAGTAGGTAACAAAGAACAAAAAAGCAGATATTGTTTTCCGTGCCTACTCAGACATGGACAGATAACAGGTGAAATAAGTCCTTATTGATAAGTGTTATCACAAGGCGTTTTGGTTTCACTCCGTGACAGATATGCTGTGATAAGACGTTATGGATATTGCTCTACATCTGTCTGTCTCCTTCAGTCTACTTCACCTTGGTGGGGGCTGTTAGGCCGGTGCATGGCCGTATGGTACAGATTCTTGTCTCTCTCTCGAGCTTGCACTGTGGGTTCTTGTTGGTGATACGAGAGGAAACGCCCATCCCACAGCTGCGAGAGCACTGGGACCAGTCAGTGGTCTGGACTGGACACTTCTCCTTCAGGTGGTTCCATACTGAGGCGCATCAGAGGCATGAAGAAGGGTGGAAGGCAGATGGAAAAGAAAAAAATAATAGACAATAATTAGACCAGTGGTTCCCAACTTGGAGGTCAGGGGTCACAATTGAACTGAATTATTTTATGCAGTACTCTGAGAAGGAATCATTCATTAATTTAAATGGTCACAACTTATGGACAAGCACCTATGACGAGGGGTCACAAATAAACTTTTTTGTTAAAACAAACCTCTGTCTGAGAACCACCAAATTGGATTATATAACATGATTTTGCAGATTTTTAGCATGTTTTCATTTCATTTCATTTCTTAAAGTTACAAACAACCAAACTCAGTGCAAACAAAACACAGTTTCTCTGCGATTTCATCGATCTTCGGATCATCAGCTTCCTTCTGACAAGCAATACGGAAATATCTGATGTCTTACCACAACTTGTATTTTGCTGTGTTGTAGAATGATAAATAAATGAACCTTGTACCTTGTACTTGTACCTTGATAAAAATAAATATATGTTCCTCTCCGAGTATCTGTTTCTCTCACCAGGTAGGTGTTTGTGACCATGTTCACTCTCCCAGCCGCTTGACCGGACCTCTGCAAGCTCATTGGTCAGCTCGTTTTCAGGCTGGTGTGTGACAGGATGGTGCTGAGGCGTGGGCAGGTGTTGTGGAGGTACCTGTGATAAGAGATAAGATGAGACAGTGCCATTTGCTGAAGATTCCTTTGTGCCTCCGTCATGTCTATCTTTTGTGTGTTTTTCCACAGTGTTATTCAGACTGTGGCACCCTAATTATCAAAGGGTTATTTCAGGTC
This sequence comes from Collichthys lucidus, assembly GCA_004119915.2. Lineage (NCBI taxonomy): Eukaryota > Metazoa > Chordata > Actinopteri > Sciaenidae > Collichthys > Collichthys lucidus. Next base: position 25,750,831 of record CM014080.1, on the reverse strand, counting down.
AAATGTTCAGAGGAGAAACATGTCACTCCTCTGTACCTACATAAATCCTGTCATGATTTAAAGCACTTGTTGAACAATTTCTAGTAAGTCTCTGTAAGCATGTAAATTCTCATCTATCATAAAAAAACAGATTACTAATGATTTTTCAAATCTTTACTGTGATTATTTACAAAACTTCCATACCATTTATTAAGAGACGGCTCTCGCTTTGTTTGTTGTTTGACTGTCACCAATTCAATGACTTGCTGCTCAAAACTAAAACTGAATTATCCGAAAGAAGATTTCTCCATAGTCTCCTGACATCTTTTCTTTGTTTTATGTGATAATAAACTTGATTTCTTTTGCATTAAAGTCAGAAAAAATCAGATTTCATCATATTGGGCATATTTCTCAAATAAATTAAAATTAATTTAAAAAATGTCTATAGAAATATATATATAGAAATATATATATATATATATATATATATATATATATATATATATATATCTATATATATATATATATATATATATATATATCTATATATATCTATATATATATATATATATATATATATATATATATAAATTCTTGTCCCTTACTAAGTGAGTTCTTTATTATTCCATGCAGAAACAAACCTGATGCTTAGGTGGTAGCCGCCAGGTGCCCTTATGGCAGTCCACACTGAAACAGCACTGCCCGGGTATCCTGACCAGCCGTGGGTAGGGGCATGATGGGGATGCTGGTGGCAGCTTGTTGTTACACAGAGGAGCGCAGCCGACAGCACCATCGATGCAGGTACATTGGTGTTTACAGCCCGCACGGAAGCTCTCGCCGTTCTGGTAGATCCTGCCGTTGTATTCGCATGTGCGCCCCTCTGATTTTGCTGAAAGACACGTTTTTTTTATAAATTAAATGAGAATTTATTGTAGTGAGATGTACCGTCAGGTTGTCATATAAACAACCGGGCTGTTGTAGGTATGTCAATGATGCATCTTTCCACAGGACATGCTTCAAAGTCTACAGGGACCAATGATGGTGCTTCCACTTACAGGGGGGTATGTTAATAACACTTCACACACAAATGATTTCATTTCAACAGCAAAAATTATCCCTGTTGAGCCAAGTCTTTCCTGACTTAACCAAAACACACAATGACTTCAGTTTAAAACCACACAGGGGACCACCAAGATAGAAAGATCAGTGGAAATAAGGAGACAGGAAGTGTCAGACTCCTTGTCTCCAAAGCATGAAGAACCAGCTATTCATAGTTTGTGGGGCAGCACTGGCATGGTGCAGATGGACAGTGTATTTTTATCTTTGAAACCCCCTGTTGCTGCCATAAAATATCTCCCACTCATTAAAATACCTCCTGTCTTGTTTCCGGATGTGCAAGGTTGCATGTTGTTTAATCACTAAGCTCTGATGGCTTTGGCTTTATAGAAAAGAGGGTCAGTAAACATCAATTTCTTTGACAAGTATTTTAACCTTTCGATTTTCATAGCACATTCTCCATATTTATTTTAAATATACTTTTTCCATGCGTGTTAATACTACACCCCCTTTGGGATCCTTTCCCTTCCTTTTCTAAGTGAAATTCCTTCCATCCCAACATACACTGTTCCCTCCTCTCTCACCTCGACAGATGCCCCAGGCCATGGTCACATCGTTGCCATAATTACACTCCAGCCCTTTGTGGTGGTCACAAGGCCTCATGGAGCTGCAGTCTTGGTTTAGCTGTGCAGCGCACACTTTGCAGCACCCACATCCATCTGGCACAGTGCTAACTCCTGGAGGGCAAACCAGGGGCACTTTGGGGCACTCACACACTGCTGGGCAGCTAGCAGTCACCTGGAGGGAGATCACATCATCAGTCTGAGTCGGGTAACATTTTCTTTGCCTATGGAAAGAAATCTCAAACAACATCAGAGATATTTGTTGGCTTTGGTACATATTTTTCTGTACTCTGTACGATCTCTTATGCTTTCCAGGGTTTTGTGAATTAGTCCACTGGCAAAGCACTGTGCTCCACTGTAAGTCAAGTCACTGCTGGTCAGTCAGCCCTGAGTGTCTAGACAGCTCAGAGTTTGTACCCAGTCCCCTGCTGTCTCATGATTTGAGTCATTGCTCGGCACTAGAGCCAACTTGTTCCAGTTTATGGGAATCAACATGTCACTGTGCTTCCAAAGAAAAAAAGAAAAAGAAAAAAAGAATAGAGAGCATGAGAGAGACAGAGAGAGACATGAGTAGACATGCTGATTACCAGAAAGGATAACAAACTTTATTGGAGTGATAACCACACTCAAACTCCATTTACCAAACTTTGTATTAGATCCACCCTTTAAGGTCACTGACAGAAAGTCATACTCTGATGTTGGTTTTGTATGAAGAAATAAGTCTTTGAAGATGAAACACGTCTGAAAGCTTTTGTACATAATAATTTTGTTTACACCAGGGGATGTTTATGCTGGTTATCCCCTGCAGGTCAAAGTTTAATCACACTTTGACTCGCCTGATTACATTATCCATGACAGACTACACATTAAACTAATCCTAATCTTTAAATATAATCAGATTTTTTTTTGGTGGGGGGTGGGGGTCGTTTGCAGCTACACGAGTTTGTGTCAGGAAAGAAACATCTTACCTGTGTGGTGACGGCTGTTGTCAGTACAGTCAGGTAGATCAGAAATGTCATGACTAGTCTGTAATAAAAATACAAATAAAAACAAAACAATATCTTCAAGCTACAATCTGAACGATTGTTAGTCTAAATTAGTTTCACACTGAGTTTGAGTCGGTGTTCAGACCGTAGTCCTTGTTGATCTACCGGGATAAGTGTCTAAACTCACATTTATACCCGCTGCTGAGTCCCAGGGAGACCCCGCCCCTCTTCATACTTCTGACCAATCAACGCACAGGCAACAGCCTAGACATTCCAAAGGGGCGTGACTTCACCACAGGGATAGTTTGCTGATTGGTGGGCGTGTTTTGGAATGAATGCAACCATTCATAAAAATCGCAGGGTCGCTCTGTATTTATTTTATGGGTTAAAAATTTAAATGTAACAGCCGCTTTCAAGTCACACTTAGGCACATTCCTGCCTTTGTGGCTGCCACTCTCCTAACACTAAGTAAATATATTCAGCTGGGCCAGACAGCATGGTAAGATTAATAAGACCTCCACCTCTGGGAAAAAAAAATAATAAAAGAGGGGGGTGAGGAATTCCCTCTGTTTTTCCAGACCTATGTATGTGCCAGAACAGAAAATTAAAGTGGAGTTTATTAAGCAAATAGCAAGATAATAGCAGCTGTCAGACGGTGAACACACCCCTCTTTGTGTGTGCCCACCATAATCTGAGAAAATGTGTTTCCATGGATTTTTAAAAGGTACGTTTTGATTGTTTTTTCTCTCCAAATGCTTCATCTTGAATTCAGGTGTGCTGGCTGCCTCTCACTATTATTTCTAACCACATGCTGCTGACATGGGAACGATGAGGATATGATCACTTGGAAAGAATGGTTTGAGTCGAGGGTGAAGCAGGATTATTATTTTAAGGGCAGCTCATAGGAGGGTTGGCCTCCTCCTCCTCCTTCGCTGTCTTCCCTTTCAACCACAGGTTTTCAGCCACACCTGCCCTAACACAGAGGCCTCGTTTGATGAAAGAAATGTGATAGGCCGAGGTTTGAAAGTCAGGTTCCTGCTATTACTGTCCATGTATACGTGCAAAGTTCTGGCTTAGAGCTAAAAACACATCACATGGTTACTCATTTGGGCTGTGGTCGTCTTAGGTGCTGGGAAATCTCTGAATTACTTATTTATATTCAACTATTTTTCTGTGTTATACTTTGCTTTCAGTCGTTGGCTCATATTATTACTTACCTTATACAATCTTCATAGTACTATGCTCCATGAAGATTGTAGTAGGTTGTAATTCCCTTCAGAAGTTCAGAGGATTTCATGAAAGGACACTCTTTTTTCATCCCCCTTTTAAATTGTGACATGAGACAAATGTTGGGTGTTTCCAGTCCCTTACCACGCCATGCTCTTTGGTTTGAAAGCACCACTGAACAGCCCACGGCGTTTTGGCAACTCATCAATGTCCTAATGTAGTTGCTACAACATGAACAGTAACAAGGGAGAGACAGATGAATATGAGTTACAGATACAGTAAACATCCCCAGCTGTTCATCTTTCCTGTTCCTCCCATAAATGAATCTTCACAAGCCCTTTGGAAAGTTTGCAGATTTTGATTCACTGAGCTGATTTCCATCCGGACAAACCCATTTTTTCCTTACAACGTACTTTAAAATCAGCGATGATTCCAAAATCAATGTTATTCCTTAAGGTGGGGTCTCCTCTTTAACCCGCCAGCACACACAGAGAAAAACTTTTCCCAGGTGGAAAGATGGTGGAAGTAACATTTTGGGAAACTACTTTTTTTTACATGTTAGAAAAATTTTGATACCACTCTCGTCTGTGCACTAAATATGAAGCTACTTACGTTTAACTTACCGTTGGCAGCATAGTCCACAATAGTCACTGCTCCTGGACAAAAAAAGGTAAAACCACAACTTAGTGTTTTACATGTTACACTTTGTACGGATTAAATAACTGAGTTATAACATAATTGTAGGTAGTAGTAAGAAATTAGCTACTGGTAGGTAGATTATGTTACCTTTGGACACACCTAGGCTAGCTTTCCCCCCTGTTCTTAGTCTTAGTCTTTAGTTAAGCTAAAAGCGAGCTTCATATTTAATAGACAACTTTAAGAGTGGCATTGAACTTCTCATCAAACTTTCTTTTAATCACATGTAGCCTTACAAACTAAAGTCAAACAACAGGCAACTCTGAATTAAATCAAACTGACCTGTGTTCAACTGGTATTTTCGAATCTATTTTATCTTTTAAAAAAAATCAAATTTAGACGTCTCTTACAACCAGCATCTTTGTTCTGCAGCTACCTTTCTAGTGTTTCACTGACGAACACATTAGAGGTTGTGGACTGGAGTCATGACTCTCAATTTAAAAAAGGAAACCACCTCAGGAAGCTGTCAGTCATAGCTCTAATGGTGTGATCCAGGAGACAAAGTCATGGCCCATCTATTTTAATCCTCCGGTGGTCATGGTACTGGAGGAGTTCTTAAAGTCCTGTGACTGCTTCTGTTTTCAATTTCTCCGCTGATGCCGAACGAGAGGGAATCCGAAGTCGGACAAAGATGTAAAATTAATCTTGTGTGGTGAAGTAGACCAGTCTTTTCTAGACAGTGAAATCATTTACTGTATGTAAGCAGTGAGATGTTTAATGGTTATTTTTATGCTCTCTGCATTGTTTTTACTGTCTCAGACACTTACAGATTCTTTTACACATCTATCATGGAAGACGTGAATAACTTTTCTTCAAGCAGAGATTCAGGCTCTGAGTCACAGTCGGGATAGATTTTCTCCTAATTTAATCAGGAAGTGTGCGATAGTTTTGCCACAAGTTCAAGACACTTAGTCACTTTCTTGTGAAAGTTGAAATGCTTTATTGTTGAGTCGTCTGATCTACAACAAGGCACCATATTTAAAAAAAAATGACCATGTGCTTTATATGTAAACTCTAATCTAAGTAACTACAGCTGTCAAATAAATGTAGTCGAGCAAACTAAACAATCTGAAATGTAGCAGAGAAGAAGTACTGTCTAAGTTTTTTAGCCAAGTAAACGTACTGGCTTATTTTCCAGCTCAGATAGTTTTACACTTTGAATTAGGCTAACTGTTATCCCAGCCTTTCTGAACAGTAACACAATGAACTGAGGTGATATATGAAAACAAAGTGATGTCAGAGGGGCGAAGGCCCAATGTTGTTTTTCTCACATGGCCTGTCACCTGAGAGGTACGCACTGGATGCAACATGACACGCAAAAACATCAAGGGAGACATTCTTATGAGAAAGGGCTGATGCAGGAAAACAGGAAACGTCCCGAGGAGACAACAGTGAATAAAAATAGCTAAGGGTGTTGTGTGAGAGAGAAAGAAGCAAAGGCCAAAAGGGTGGTGGGGGTGGGGGGCGAGGGGTTGACAGGTGTTTCATGGTAAGAGCGTTTGTTTTTTCAAGGGGAGGAGTGAGCAAGTGCCCCTGCTGCTTGGTCTGGTCTGCCCCGGTGGGGTTCTGGCGGGCTGGCAGTGTGGTATTTCACACAAAAACAGACTGCTGGTATTTCAGCCCATACCACTTTTAAGGTCACATGAACCAAATTACACGATACTAAGGTCATATACTTTAAAATACATAAATATATACGAAGAGACGTGAAGAAACACACGTTACATAACATAATTCCAATGTAATTATCCAAATGGGAGCATGAAATTGAGACTTGTGGAGGAAAGTCATGTCCTGTGAGAAAGGGGAGGAAGAAAGAGTGCAAGTGGTGGCGACAGGGTGATTAAACGGGGTTCTTTGCTGCCACGGTGGAAAAATTGAAACGTGTGGGACCCTCATTTATGTGCGTGTTTAAGGTGACAGGAAGGGGAAAGGTGTGTGTTATTCTACAGAACAGAAGCCTGTGTATTGACTGCAGAGACAGAAAAGTGTGGGAAAGCTCAGACTGAGACTGCGTCTGTGTGCAAGCGCAACGCTCCACACTCCTCATATAATATTATAATGTGAAACAGGATACATGCTAAATCTGGCATCGGCATTTGGTTCCTGTGTTAATGAACTGCGCAGTTCAAACTCAGAGAGCGTCATAAAGTTACATAAGGCAACTGGATTCAGCTTCCTGCTTGGCAAAGACTGGAATCTAAGACAGCTTTCTCAGAGCAATTTCTCCCCCTAGTGGAAGTTTCAGAGGAAAGTAACGGATAAAATAAACTGCATAAACTTATGGATAAAGTTTATAAGAATACAAGTGAGATGGCTGATGTTCAGATTGAGATGGAAACCCGCTTCAGATCAGCTCTATAATTCTGACTGAGACTGAACAATTTTTTTTTAAGACACAGGTGGAACTGCATTATCCCTGTCATAACATCAATCCAATTTTAAAAACATTGCTCTTTTTTTTATTAACTTACCTCACAGTGATGATTGTAATATTTCCTTGAACATCCACAAGATGGAGCCAAACACTACAATATAGAAAAAAAAAGTACATGCCTCCAGGACAGGATTTGATCCCATGCTTAGCACAAAGCTACTGTGGCGTGACGTCAATATTGGCAGTGTAGACTAACAAAAGCCCAAAGTAGCACCATGAAACCTGTTGATAACTCACCGCTTCTCAGTTTTTCCATGGATTTGGTGTCGGAAACTGGAGTTTACACCTCCGATGGGCAACCACAAATTTTTACTCCAGCCAAATTTACTGTCAAGAACACATCAAAACGTGTCTACATGATTGTGATCAGATGAATGATTTTACGAGATTAACCACTGCTGCACACACCGCTGTTGGTGGTAAATGTTTAGTTGCTTTCATTTTTCCTCATTCACTTGTCCACCCTCACTGATATTTAATTAAACTCTTCCCAACAGACTGTGAGTAGGTGGTGGAGCTGAAGGGACACTATCTCCCTCTCCTTCTCCCTGTATTTACTGTTTCTATTAATCTTTCCCCACCCCACCCTTCCTACTTTCCTTTTTTTCCCAATTCATTTCTTTTCACTAAACCTTCTCTTCTGCCTCTCCCTCCCTATTCCCCCTCTCACCTGTCTTTCTCCAGACTGTGACAGAAGAGCGGAGCTGCTTTGAACCTGGTTTTATTCGGAGCACGCTCTTGTCTCCCATCACCCGTGGTCTCCTGATTAGACTGCCCCCCCCTCCCTCTTAGCAGTCATTGGTGCTCACAGTAGCCAACTGACAGGGAAGGAAAAAGCTTTTCCCAAGCAGAGTAGCAGCACTGCTTGAAGACTTCTAAGCCAAATATCCTGTTCGTACGGGCAGTGAGGATTACCCTTTGGCCAGCTGCTAGATCCTTCATTTCCCATATGGGAGCACTGGGTTTGAAAAGCACAAATATGGAAGCTTGCTCCACACAAGCTGCTGTAAGGGCAGATGTATAGTGTATGTCAAGATTATAGCCCTCGGTAGTTAATACCCAGTTACATAAAAAAATACACTGAAAAACAAATCATGCAATGTTGGTTGGAGACATATGCTGGTCTGCTGGCAACTTTCCTTCTCAGGATGTTCAAGAAATGTTGAATAGCCCCCCAGCAACCTCTAAGCTATGATTAGCCATTCATTTACCTCCCTAAAATATACGATATGTACTGCATACAGGCTGTGTGTTTGAAATAAAGTGTAACACGAAAAACAGATTTGTGAATTTCGACTGCATTGCTTTCAGCTGTGTTTCAGTTTGTGCTCATTAGAGCAGAGGGTATAGAGAATGTACAGAGCTGGTTAGATATAAAAGTCATTTCTGAACAGATGAGGCTTTCACACATGACTCTGTATCTGTTCTCCAATCTAACACTGCCATTATGTGTGCACATGATACCATAGTGCTGATGACCCGGCCTGCAAGGAGGATGCTTAGCCTTACAGAATGGCGCTCCAATTGCCTCAAAATCAACAAGGCGTCACCATTCACCGACCGCAAACATTGTCTGTCTGCAGAAAGGGAGGCGCTACAGGTGACTAATAGTCCAGGCTCAGAAACAATGTTTTTCATAAGGCTGCTGTTGGACTGAACTGAGCCAGCCATCCCTGGAGTCATGCTCGCGGCAGTGTAGGGCTCTCTGTTGTTTGGTTCACCATTCAGGCCACACTGAAATATCTCAGCAACTAATGGATGGACTGACACGGAAGTCTGTGCAGAGAGACATTCATTGCTGCCAGATGATGATTCCAACTGAATTTGGGCATATCTGACTTTTGCTCTTGCGCCACCAGCAGGTTGTGTTTTTAATAACTTTAGCTCCATCACCATTAAAATTTCAGTTTGATAGACACTTTTACTTGCAAAACTAAGGACATGTTCATAAACATCTTTGAATGTTACCATGCAAACATCTTGAACTAAGATGCTAAGCATGCCAAAAATGAACATACTAGGATTGTTATTGTATTGTTAGTGTGTCTTTATCCTGCCTCTTTAATAATAATTAAAAACAATTATATTAATTTTCCACATGATTTTCATTGTGATTATTTGTATACTTTGTATTATTTTTAGCAAGTTGCCCTTTCTTAGAATGAAATCATATTTCCTTATATGTAATGACAACAGTGTCGGCTTGAAATAGCCATCTTCTTTTCCTTACTGCTGAACCCCCTCCTCCCTCCCTCCCCATCTGATCCCAGATACATCCCACCCTCCCTCCTTGTCCCCTTCTTCATCCATCACTTTCTTTCCACCTATTCCTCCCCTGCACACATCCTTTTCTCTACATCCCCATGGAGATGCACTACAAGCTGACAACGGATGCAACCTTCCATCAGCAGCGGTGCACTTACACAGATATCTCAGTCTGCAACATTTACAGATAACCCACATCTCTCTCCGCCTCCTCCCTCCATCCTTCATTTCCCTCCCCTTGGTTTCTTTTCCTCTTTCCTGCTTGTTCCAACCCCAACGGAATGAGGGTCTTATGAAGATGAATGACGCCTCTCAGCTTCCTTACCCTTCTCCCGTCTGCTTCTTTTGCAGCTGCGGTGTGGAATTCCCTAGAAATTCTTCCGTTCCTCTGAGTGTCTTGTCCACAGGGAACAGTCAAGACATTAGGCAGCCATGATAGTGATTCAGAAGCTTGAAGTTCATCAGATTTCAATTACGGAGGAAATGAAGTGAAAATCTGAAGAGGCTATTTGATAATCAAGGTTATTGAATAAACCTTGGATATGACTTGGCAGACGAAGATACAATGTAATTCAAATCAGATACAGCATGTTACCCTTTGATATTAGATAGAGTACTTAGTTCAACATTTTGGAAAGTATGCTTATTTGCCTTTATTTAAAGGAGAGTTAAATGAGAAGATTGATACCTCTCAACTTGCATGGTCAATATTAGGCATAAACATTGGAAATGGGAAAACAGCTAGCCTAGCTCAGTCCATAGGTAATAAAGTGTGCCTACCAACACCTCTATTATGTCTAGTTTAAAACCGGGAGCAGTAACTTCCTGGTGTCTCTCCTCCTCTCTCCTCCTTACACATTTTCACAGTTCTTTAAACACGTTATCAGCTTTAAGGAGTGTCTAGAAGCTAGAAGCTAGCGTTCGTCCTCTTAAAGGTTTAATCAGCAATCTTCCATTAGAGCATGATCCACTCTCAGGTTCACTAGTGTTCACAATAAAACATATTGGGTTGTTAAACAATTGTTGCAGTGTAAATCATAATGTTCATATCCAAATAATTTTCCATGGAGCAACTTCTTCATATGGAGAGACGATGACTCTGCACATTTTAGTCTAATGGAAGTATTCAGTGGTAAAGTTTCAATAATGTAAATGACATTTCTTTTTTTTCCAAGACCAGAATGGACACGGCTAATTCTGCAGGATGGACTCCAGTGGGACGTGGCTGGACTGTCAGAACATTTAGAATATTTATTTGACTTATCATAGTAGGAAAAGCACAGGTGTTACTGAAAACTATGACTCTGTTCTATTCATGTGTCCTAGTTAGTCATGAGTGTGACAGTGAGTCAGCATAAACAATACAATGACCTTCAGGGTCATAGTATTGTTCATGCTGACTCTGAAGCAGCTGAATGAAATTCATCAAGTTTATTATTTACACCTGTGCTTTTCCCGCTGTGGCATGTCAAAACGTTATCTGTGAAAAAAAGCCAGACTGTTACTTAAGTAGAGCCCTGGTTGCTTCATCTTCCATATACAAGCCAAACTATCTAAGACCGCGCACTTTGAATTCAGTTTCATGACGAATCAATGAATGATGCTTAATGAAGGGATACGTAAAAAAGAAAAAAAACTAAATGCCATGTTGTAAAGGCATGAAAAGATCAAAGAATGAGCAAAATCCTTGTAAGTCTGCAGTCCTCAATGCTTTCGTGCATGTGAGGGTACATAAGCAAATCTATGAGACGAAGAGGGAATGTTTAATTTAAAATGTTTAATTTAAAATGAAGACAGAAAACAGCCTGAGAGGAAAATAGTCTATTCCACTCACCTGGGCACCTTGAGCTACTTACAGAGAAAACAACCCTGAAGCCCAAAAATGTATCAAGGATGCAGTGCAGCTGTTTTTTTCGCTCACCAAAAAGTGATAACACATTCAGAGTCTCCACTTTTCAGAATGTCTTAGCTACAGATCATCACTGCGTGACACAGTATTGATCAGAAACAGTATGATCAGTGAACATGAGGTTTAACTGGTTTATGAAGGTAGATACAAAAATAGATGCATGAGTGGGTTTATTAATATCTTAGACAAACAGAACACCCTGTATTTGTCTCTCTGTACAGCTTTTACATCCAGGGAGTCCAAACCTGTGAGGTGATTTATACTTGCCAGGGACCCTGTAGTGCTATATCCCAAATACAGACATTTATTGAATTTACAAAACCAGACTTTAATAACTAGAGAAAAGGAGGTAAACACAAAATAACAGAAGGCAGCTGGGAAGTCCAGGCAAAAACAAACTAAAATTCATCCATCAAAATGAAGTGATATAAACAGAAGTTTAAACGATGCAATGAAAAATCCAAAAACTGAGACACAGGGAAAAGCACAGAAAGTGAAACAATGGACTTGGAAACACAAAACTGGAGGAGTAACAGAGCACACATTCAAGAAACAGATCTGGGGACAGACTACGGACGACCTGACAAGTGACACCAAGAAACACACAGACTAAATACAGAAAGGAAGGCATGGTGAAAACTAATCGGAGACAGGTGAAACTAAGTGGGTTGGGTGAGATAATAGAGAAACACAAAGGCAGGAATTTAAAGCCACTAAACCATAAACCCCAAACCATGATGCTTAAGGCAAAATCTATTCTCAATTTCAATTTGTTGACATTAAACACATAGACTGCAAGCTGACACAAGGACATATTTTAGAAATTAATCACCCTGAATAATTAATAAAAAAACAGTATTATTAGTGTCTTTACTCCATTAATCATGTGTTAAGGGCCAACTGAGCTGAGTTGGAACAATACAAATGTAAAATAATATCAATATATCAAAATCACAGTATTTCCAAATACAGTAACAACCATTAGAAACATTACATTTAAAATCAACAGGCTAATAGAATCACAATAAACATAAATATTGTGTATTTTCAGTGCTCCTTCTACATCATTCATCACTCATCATTATTATAATAAAGCAATTATCTTATTCACAGTTTGGTCACATGAAATTAAATTTACTGTACATTCACAAAACAGTCTTTCTCATTCATCCTTTTAATCATGTTTACAGGTGATTATCAACCTGCAAGCCGCCTGGTTGCCTTGGCAACTAAAGTGCTGCTATCTGCTGTTTAGCCTCGGCCTCCAACCATGTACGTTATATTAGCCATAAAGAGAAAATGAAACAAAACATTTGGGATAAAACGAATAAACCTTTAAGATAAAACTAAGTAAAATCAGAATATAAACTGTAAAACACTTTGCCAGATAATTTGACAACAGCCACTTGTAAACGGTAAACTAATGCTCACTCATCCCGTCTTCTCACAAACACCCGTATATCGAGAGCCTACATCACTGATAACAAACTGGAAAATAATGATTTAAATGTGCCACACTGACTTATTACACAGAGCCGAACAGTCCAATAGTTTATTAGCTGTGTCACATCATTCACTTTGTTATATCCTCCTCTATCGTCCCATTAGTGACCAAGCTAAGCTAAGCTAAGCTAAACTAAGCTAAGCTAAGCTAAGCTAAGCTAAGATAAGATAAGCTAAGCTAAGCTAAGCTGAGCTAAGCTAAGCTAAGGAACGTTGGAAAGCTTGTTAGGTTTCATTTGCTCTTCAATAAATGTGAATTGAAGTTAATGGTCTCTAATGGAAAGCAGTTGAGGTAAAATAGAGGGAAGTTTTAGGAGCTTTTGTGACTGACAAGTGACAAACTAACGAGTTAACGGTTAGCTACTAACCCAACAAACTCTGTGATTAGTCACTCTGTCACCAGGTTTCCGGCTCCACCTATGGATGAGTGAAAGCATGTCACTTTCTAGTCGCTCCAAGACTTTGACGTAAAGCCTACTTGGGCCCCAAACGTTTTTTACAAGGAGAATTTATCATTAGCATACAGTGGTGGAAAGCAGAAATCTTTTCTTATACTAACACACATACTTATCCTTTTACCCTTTGCACCAGCTATTAGTGCAGATGAGAAAACCTGCAGATAACAGAGGACTGAGGAAGTCTTATCAAACGGAACCTTTCAATAGGCAATATTATTTTTTTTTCCTTTTACTGAAATTGAAACATGGAAGCAATGAGGACATTTGTGAATAGATTCCTTTGATTTCCCTTGATGTGAAGAGCTGATGCTTTAAAGTAGTTCATAAAGTGATGATGTGCTTGGAGCAAAGTCTTTGACGAGTACTTTTGTGCTTTTTGCACACAAAAAAGAAGAAAGAAAGATGTTTTTTACGGCAAGTCTGTGTGTGGGTGGGTGTGATTAATGATGTGACAACAGGCTGAAAAGCACATTTTCTATATGTCTTTATGTGTAACAGAATTAACATCATGTAATGACTAAAAGGCATATTTAATACAGGTTTGTGAGCTGGCGAAAACTTTTTATTTATTTGCCTCTTGCTGATTTGGTTGAACCTTCTCTTTGCAGTGAACATTTCAGAAAAACAAAAACAAAAACGTAAAACTGTAGTTTGTAATTACAACCTAGAACACTAATCCAAAACAAGACAAAAACAAACCTGTATTATAATTTATTATTTGTGTGCCCTCATGCAGCCATTTTATTGTTTTCAGTATCTACAATAGACCCGAGTGTGCTGAATGATAATGGCTGTAGAAATCATTAGACTGCATGTCTGTAACCACCTAGTGGGGAGCGTAGTGATGGCATGTTTTCTGTTTTCATCCTGTAAAATTTAGCTGCTGATGAATTCTGAAACCATCTCAGTGAGTGACATTTCAGAAATGATTCTAGATATTACAAAACAGAAAATTAATATAATAATAATATTTTTTTACATTAACAAGCTGAAGCAAATGTTTCTTTTTATTTCTTTTTTAGAGGTTTGTGTGGAGCTCAGAGAAACTTGACTGTTTCTGACATCTGATATTTTCTTATCTGTCAATGTGATGAAAATCCTGTCATTTATTTCATGGAAGAATATATTGAGAGTGATTACCAGCATTGTTTGAAATCTTAGCTACGTAATATATATTAAATATTACATTTGATACACAGCTGAATATTTTGTTGTTGAGAGAAAAATTTTTTAACAAATATGTTTCCTGTTTGCAGCAGACTTCTCCTGAGATATTCAAATATTCAAACAATTATTTTTGTTTTCAGAAAAGTAGAAATTAGTGTTTCTTTCATGCAGCAAAGCCAATTCACAGTTAGTTCAGTTAGACAATTGACTACCCACTCACTGACATACAGAGAAATGTATGTCAGTCGAGGTCCTCCTATCTCTATACACTGCTCGTTTGCAAACTCTGTAACACTCCTGCAAACACTTGCAACAGTCTGACCATGCCATGTCAGGTGTTACACCATCGTGCTGTTATGTTGGTGATTTGCTGTATTGGCTGTCGGCCGTCCACTTCATACCAGAGTACTGTCCCCATGTTCCAGTGTCATGGGATAGAGGGTTTATTTAAGAAATGTGAACATGACGTTTGTTAATTATTAATAAAATATAGATTTTGGTTTTGCAAACAATACTATTTATTATACTAATACGATTTACTATTATTACTATTATTATTACTGTGCTTGTGTCAGTGTTTTTTTTGCTGACATTATTCTGTTTTAAAATGATCCTGCATGCTACATTTCCTTTTCTTTCGCTGCATGTTGATGAATTAAAGCAAAAACTTGAGTGTGTTATATGTGTTCAAGTGTTCATTAAAGTCTCCTGCTGCTATTAATTATTGCCACTGAACTATACTGATGTATCCAAAAGGAACAGAAGGAAGGACTCCACAATGACCATGAAATTACCATGACCATAGATTGTTTAAAAGGTTTTCAGCTTACACAAATAACTGTCACAATTAATGCATCCTAACTTATTTTCTGGCCATTTCAAAGCAACATTACATAGAAATTGGTATTGTTGCAATTAAACGCTTCCAGTTTCATGTCAACATTAGGCTTGAAAGCCTCCTCTTCCCGGTGGTCCCAAACGTGTGGTACAAACACTAGCACTAAATTGAGGCAACATTAGCTAACAGCAGCTACAGTTCACAGCAGTTTACTGTCCATCAGAAAACTCTGCAAATCACAGGGTTGATGCGGAAGTGCAGGAGGACATCAGAGAAAACCAGAAAACATTTTCTCTATAAAATATGATCTAGTTTCAACAAAATCAGCGAAATAGTTGGTGGTGTGTGACTTATCTGTGTTGCCACAGGAGATCATATCCAGAGCACAATGTTACATAGTGCACGAACAGGTGTATGGGGCGCAGAGTGGTAATGACAAAGACACAAGTTACCTGATTACATGACAGTTTTGTGTTTTTTTTTAATGGTAGAAAAAGTTACACAATGTTGCTTTAAATCAATCAATTCTAAATATAAATATATATTTCTTTGTGTTATACATACCTTTTTTAAATAACCAAATGTGAACATTTCATTTAAACATCGAGTATTTATGAGATGAGCAGAGTGAAAACAAATTACAGCCAGTCACCACATGTTTTGGTACATGTTAAAAATCAAGATTTACTTGTATGTAATGCTACCTGAGTGTTGAGTGAGCAATTGTACAGAATATGAAAATCTAAGAATACAAAGGGCACCTGCTGAATGACAAAAAATGTAATTAAAAAATATCAGAAGAATTCAGTAATTTGATTTTTTTTATTTTTCTGAGTGCATGTGAGAGAGCACTGCATTGTTGCCAGACACGCTGTGATAGTAGCATTCATCCAGAAGTACCTGAAAGAATTTGCAGTGCTGTTCTACTACCACAGGTAGTGGTATGAGTGCCAATATCACCAGTACAAGTATTAATAGTGAGTTTAGATTTTATTTTACCCTATTCTGTGGTGTGATCTAATCGGCTCTATCCTTTTCTTAGTTACATTTTGTGTTTGTGTTCACAGGTACTAGCCTTTATATCCCTTCTTGTATTACTAAGTCAGTAACAGTAATACATGTCATGCTGCTTCAACCAGTTTACCAGATGTAATATTCTGAATCCCTCAGTCACAGATGAACTTCAGTTTGTCCTGGCAGTCCCAGCTCTCCCACAGTCCCTCTCTGGTTAAAGCTCCACAGCGTTTCAGTATTGGACATTGGAGGACCTGATCTCCCTCTGTGGCCCAGGCCTCATACACCAGCGGGTCACCATTCACCCACAGCCAGCGGTCCCCCAGGTAACGCAGGCCGATCCACACCCTCTCAGTGTTGACTTTCTGGAAGATTTTCAGTGTCAGAATATGATCAGTCTCAGAGACCAGGCTAATGAGGTCAGTCTGATGCTTCCTGCAGTGATCCAGAGCTTCCTCCCAGGTTTTCTCCCCCTCTTCTGTGGTAATATTGATGCAGAAAAAAGGCATGGTACTATCTGCTACATCATTCCACGTTCCATCTTTAAGAATGTGTGCATTAAACTCCATCTCATCATAATAATCTGGTTGTCCTTTAGCCCAGTTTTGGTATGTAATGTCCGCCCCACCAGACCACTTCCAGACAGTTACGTTTTGGGGATTTCGATAGAGACCGATCCATCCTTGTATTCCTTCTGCAACACTTTGGAGTTTGTCTTGTTGCCTCTGGCTACTAATAAAGGAAAGATCAGTGCAACACTGTAAACAGAAAGCCTTAGCCTCATCCCATGCCATTTGTTCAGGGAAAAAGATGTGTTCTCCTATATTCCCCTCAAAAGTTGTACAAAGAAAAATTAGGAAGATGCTTCTCTCCATGGTCACTGCTCTGTAGCTCAAGCTGAGCTTTCTTTTTCTTTGCTTGTTTCTTTTCTCTTGTGGTGTCACTTACTTCTCGGGATTGTTATGGGCATAACTTTGCATTAAGTTTGGTTTGTTTTCATAAGCAAAGCATCGTCATGCTACACCTGACTCTCAAAGAGGCAAACAAATGAGTTACTCAGTCACGATAACAACACTAGGCAGAAGAGCTATTTAGTGAAAACAACAGGTGTTGTATTTGCACTCCACATTTGTTGACACTGGAAGAAGAAGCATCATGGCGTGATGTGACATGTAAAAGAGGAAGCTGGATGACTTTTATCACCGTGTTTCCTATTCATAATAATCTAAGTGAATGCTTGTAAAAGAAGTGGCTTTTAACAATGCATTTTTGGCAGTGACAGTCTTATAAACAAATGCCTGCCTACTGCAGCCATTTGCTTAAAGTAATACCACATTAGCTTTTATATAAAGCACATTACTGTTTTGATTTGAATGAAATTTCTACAGCAGGTTACAGCAAGTACATGAATGAACCAGGTTAGAACAAAAATCAGAACAGTAACAATCATACAAATCTGCTTACAATTAAGACTTGATGATGTTGTCAGTGTATGATCTGAGGTTCTGTGAGGTCAATGGAGTTTCATTTGTTGTGCTGAAAGCATTGTTATTTTATTCATTTAATATCTCACTCACTAGTTGCAAACTGTGTCTGCCTGTTGTTTGATGCTAAGGTGGTACTGTACAGTGAGTTTTTAGAGCTGCGTGCTGCTGCTGAAAATCACATTGATGAAAGTGTCAAGGATGAATCAGAAACAGCTGTAGACTGTGAAACCAAAGCCAAGACTCTAAAAACACTAGAACTGAGGGGAACTGCATAGTCAGATGAGTGACCCCTTCACATACAAGCAGTAAATGTGCCCATCTATATATATTTAAAACATTAAATTGATACTCTAGGCATTTTTTTTGGATGGCCAACCTCATATGACACTGAAGTACCACAGCTCATTTGTTCTTACTATTATCAGCTTCCAGGCGTGTCACACAGTTTACCATAAAGTTATTATGCTACCAGATCAATGTGTGGGCTCATGTCATTAGATTGGTGTGGGACTTTCAAGGTCTATTAAAGGTACCCTTTAGAGTCTTTGACCTCTAGTATTGTAGCCAATTGCCTCACTGGTCAGTCTGTCTCCTGTTTGTATCCAAACCATCGACAGTATAAAAAATGAATGACGTCACTCATAGTTTTCTGAGAGCTGTTCGTTCTGGTCAGCTCTGGTCGTCAAAACTGCCTTCACAATGGCATTGTTAATTGGATAACTAACTTTTGCTTATATAAGAAACAGTGTGGGTGTGCTCCTCTGCCATGCTGAATTTACAGTGGAGTATGGGCTTGTTGAGTTCAAATCATTGTCCTGATTTTGGCTTTATCCCCTGTGTTGATGCATTTACAGTAATTGTGGCACCATCATTCCTCTCCATTTAGGTGGAACTGGTTTAAATGTCGGTCATAAAGTTATCATCACAACATAATTACCATAGACTGCACTGAATCTCCTTAAACTGCCTTTACATTGTCTCTAAGTTCAACCCATTAGTTTTAAGTGTCCACCAACACCACTGCCATAAATATACTGTACAGTAGGAAGAGAACGCGGCTCAAGGCCTCACTGTCTGGGTCTATTAATTTGACAAGTAAATCACATGGGCACTATAGACACTTGGTGCTCTGTTCCAGATATATAAGCGAGCCAGGGAACTTGATGTTTTCCTGCTGACTGGGAAATAATGATGAATAATGGCTCATGTTGAGCGTTTTCAAAAACAGCAGGAGGAAAAAAAAGAAAGAATAAATATATGCTACACTCTGAATACCAATTATCAATAATGGAGAAAATATAAGATGTAACAGATGTGAGAAGTGTATCTGACAGGAAGGAACACAAAAGACATCAAGCATATTAAAATCCAGACTGACATTAGTGATGTGTTTAGACATATTGCACCTAAGATTACAGTACGTCTTGGCGTTAAATCATTAGAGCCCATGTAAAAGGCCTATAGATAATTAAGTGAATAAGTTACATGTGAAGAGTGAAAGGTACTGTCTCTTTAAGTCTGGCCAAACCAGTTATGGCCATAATGCAATTGTTGCCAGTGAGAATGCTTTATTTCATTGATTCATGATAATAAAGCCCCAGAGGTCAAATGGGATGAAAGCATGTTTGTAAATTAGGCACTGTGAGCTGATGATGTGAAGGCTGACTCATACAGTAAGCATCTTCCTCTGCTCCGCTTTTAGTGCTGAGCAAATTTTCCTTTTTGCTTAAAGCGAAAAGGTCAGTTAAAAAAATAAATAAAAATGAACTGACTGCTGGAATAATAATCACTTTTTTTTACCTCCTGACTCTGTTTTCTCCAGAGCGTGGTACAGAAGAGATAATCAAACGAGAGGCCAGTTGAGTATGTTTATTTATGAGTATGTATGTGTGTGTGTTTAAAGAGTGAGGGGGTCCGACCGCTCTCTGGCCCCTGGGCAAACTGCATTATTCAGAATAGAGATAAGAGGCTCCACACTCTGGACCTTTCTGATACTGCTTAACCTCAGCATGGTCATACAATAAACACACATATGTACCCGCACACTGACATTCAAAAACACACTGCACACTCTCTCACACACACACAAACACCCTCTGTAGTGGCCATCAGATAGCCTACTGAATAACCTTCAGATGCAAACCATTGCATGAAGGACAGAAGAACCCACAGGGATCAGACTCTGGATGCTTTCTACCCTGAGCATATTACTAAACCTACAGTCAGTAATAGCAAGACAAAAGAGGTCAGATAGCGTGCAGTAACTGATGGAATCGTAACAAATGGGAATTTAAATCGACAACAGCAATAAAATAACATACTGTACTGAGCTGATAGATATTTTGACACATCACATTTTTATTTAGTGTTTTAATACTAATGTCTACTAATGCAATAACTCTTTAGATCATATTATAATATAAGCTCAGTTAATACATTTTTAATCAACACTACAAGATCATATGTCACATATTAGACTCACATATTAAAGTGGCCAGTGGTTGGATTAATGTACTATATGTGCATCATTTGTAGCATTAATTAAAATGAGTAGGTCTGTGAACATTGTGTTAACCTTCACGTTTCATGTTCCATTTATGTAGGTACATTTGTGGTTTAAGGATTTGTTACATAACCCAAAACAACGGAGAGATCAAAATGTAATGATGCTCTTGGGCTTGAATCTGTGTTGTGTTATGTAAACAAAACATTAAACAAGATATTAAAGGATGCAGAGGTGTTCAAGTGTCGCAGGGAATAAAAGACTAAAGGTAAAGGTGGACCAGAATATTATTTCTTTCAAATCTTGAAAACTCTTCATTCTACAATTGTGATGAAGGAAAAAAAAACATGTCACTTGGACTTCTGTTGTATTAACAGACATACGCAGATATAACCAGTGAAACTATTACTGATATTTTTCTTTTTGGAGCATAGGGAATTGGACAACAAGATTTGCACAGTTTTTTGGGATTTACTTGGTATCTACTAAATAAGACCTGCATGTTGCCAAGAACATGTATGACAAAGAACATTTCTGGGTGTTCCTCTTTCCGAGAGGCTTACGTTGTTAGATATCGACCCGAGGTGACACCTCAGAATGTGTGTAATTGCAGGTCCAGTGGAAGGTCAAGTGACTTTTCTGTCGCAAGAGCTCCCTTGAGGTCAGCTAAGCCTCACGTCATTAACAAGCAACTACACACACACACACACACACAGACACAGACACACACACACACACACACACACACACACACACACACACACACAAACGTAGCACAAAGCTAAACCTCTATAAGCAGCCCTCATTAGACCTAATAAAAGCAAGTGATCAGCCTCACAGAGACAGAAAGAGACTTTAAAAGGTGACTTGTACATGAATAGCTGCATAAACTGCAAATAGCAAACACTGCAAACAGGAGGAAATAACTGAATGAATCAGGGGTCTCCAACATGTCTCTAACATGTATCAATATATGTCATTATCTCATACAGTGCCCATCGTAAGTATTCATGTATTTGATGTGTTACTCTTTTATTGCTTTCATAAATCAATCTTCATAAATCACCTGTGCATTTGTGCATTTAATTTATGTTCCTTCAGTCAACGTGTCAAAAAAGCTGTTTTAATTATGAGCCAAGGTCTAATCCTTCAATATGCATGTATGAGAAGAAGCAGATTCTCCTCTGACCTCTTCAGTGCATTATTTATTTTTACCTGTGTAGCACTGTTAAAATATACATAAAGAGCTATTACATACATTGTAATTGATGACCGAAGCAGAAAAAACGCAGTCCACATATGAACAACTCACGGAGGGAGACAACCTCGCCGCACCTTCTGTGAAACGCAAAGCCCTAAGCCCTGCCAGCTTTATCACGGCTGACATGCAAATGACTTAATAAACGTGGCATCGCATGCAAAAGGTGATTAACTTAAGTAAGGCGTGACTTCTCAATGACACAGGCCATGTTGAAGGCAGCAGGCTCAAAACCCCTCGGTCCTTACTTTGACAGTAATGTCTTCAGTCATCGAGAAATTATTGATGATGACTTGATTAATGTACATGTAAGCGCAGCGTATATATGCATACATTATAAATGGACTAATACAGGTCTCATCTCAGTACCTCCTCTTGGCTCATTTGTGATGATTAATCACACTTTGAGAGATTGTGGGTAATTACCTTTGAAAATATTCATTTGTAAGGTCACAGGGTGTTCGCTATGTAACTAAAAGCATTAAGGGTCATATGTATAATACCGTATCTTACATGATGGTTTATAGTTGTGAAGAAATAAGAGGGAAAATGTACCACCACCACAGAAATATCTTGCGACAGGAGAAGCAGAAAAAAAATATCTTTGAAATCGACTGGCACGAAGGGTTAAGTAAGTAGGTGAGAACATGTGACAGATCTCTTTTTATCTTCCAGTAATCATCTGGTGCGTTTGGCTTTTCCGCACTGCATAGTAACATCAGAAGAAAATTCAAGCTGCATTTGGCCCAAACTAAAGAAAAAACATTGTCCTGATATCTTGCAGCTTTTGTACAAACAGAAAAAAAACACATCCTCTGGGATTCTGTGACATACCTGTTCAGCTGGGACACTGTGAAGACAGTAGAAAGAGAACAGGAGATGTTCCCTATACACACATATAAGCTGTAGTTCATGCCCACCATGCACCTGTGCACTAATACTGTATATATACATCCATTCACTGTATCCCCAGCTAGTTGCCAAACCCCTGCTGAATTTAAAGGATGACAGTTTTCCCTTAAGAAAGCTTTGTTGCTTCGCCACCACCTGCTCCTTCACAGTGTTGTGAGGCTTTGGCAGAGACAGATAGCCCATCCGGATGTGTCATGATCCAAGTTATATACAATACCCGAAACAGATTGTTTGTGATTCATAACTTGCATGTTGCTCAATTGCAATGCAATTCATTCATTCCATTCATTCAATGCAATTCATACGTTGTAGCTCGTGTTCTGGATGTTCACCGTAAGGCCAAAAGGAAAGCTCACTTATATTTAAGTTTAATGTATCATAATAACCAGGATTGTTAGTAGAGGTACCAGCATTTATAATAGTATACGTATCTATTGATTTAGTTATGATCAGAAATTATGTTGTTATCACTATTGTTGTGTTTTTCTTTTCAGTTTAGTTTCTTTTCAGTGACACCCATACATATATACATTACTTTACAGTGCAACCTCAACATAACATACCAGCAACACTCCCTGTTAACACTCTATAAAATAATATTCTATACAATTTATTTCATGAAATTATTCTTCCTCATTCCATCTTCCATCTTCAAAAAACATCACCTGCCTCACTGAGTCTGGGGGTTCACAATGGGTGAACAACCCCAGGGGCCTGAGGGAGTCTAAGGAAAGGAAACCCCTGCCACACTCAGCCTAAATGAAAATATTATTAAACACAGGAGAAATGAAAAAAAGCAAATATAAAATGGCAGATGGGGGATAGATCCCTCCACCTACCGAATTTACTCTTTTTTTCTTTTCTGCCTATGATAATGTTTTACATTGTGTCTCGTCTCACCAGTAAATTATTATATATGTTATCTCTCTGATAATTCTCTCATTTCCTTTCTTATTGTTATAAAAACAAAGAAACAAACTGTAATGTTCATTATACACCGGAGAGAGAGCTATAAAAAATATCAATACATAAAAACAAGGTTTGAAAAATCACTTGTCCATATAGATGCCTAATAGTTTGAACATATACCTCTTTGTTAGGACTAAGCTCCTTTACTCCAGTCTAGGATTTCCCTCCAGTGTGACACAATCTTATCCATTTGTTGAAAACACTGATCCCCACAGTGCACGGCCATCTCTAACTCATGGTCTTTTCCCTGTTAGAGCAGCTGGCAATCGTAGCTCTTCATATTAATTCATATTCTCTCTAAAATTCTGTAGATAATAGCCTCTCTACACCTCCTCAGCATGAAAAGCTCCACAATTAACTTTTATGTTGGTAATTAAATGATGGCAGGCCATCTTCATGCAGCACCATCTTCAGGCACTCACATCTATACTCATATGCATGTTTCACTGTGCTCTGTGCAACATGAATACATCTTGTTTTCATGGATCCCACACACAGGTAATACTCGTTGTAAAAAGATGAAAACACATATCATAAACACACACTGTAATGAATGGACACCTTAACCTAGAAAACATAAATATAACCATGATGAAAATCCTGTGGAAATATCACAGTTTTTACCTCTAAGTTGTCAGTCTCCCCACAGGAAATGTGTGACACAAACATTGTCCTTATGGTAGCCTTGACTCATCTCGAGTATCTGAACTTGTGAGGAAGTTCAATGTTAAAAAAATAAAATAATTCAGAAGGGATCATAATTAATAATACATTGATGGGTCAATAATTCACACTGATAAATATGTGATCATTTGTCTCTACAGTTCTAATGACCAGTCAGAGATGTGTGACTCACCCTAAGACACGGGAGGCTTCTAGAGATGAGTAAACAGAGACCAGTGACCCCATTCAGTTTGTGTCCTTTGATGCTTCTGTCACCTGTTTTATTACTCCGGGAACTCCTCAAGGCTGAGCTTGAATATAACCAGTTAGACAAATATTAACCTTTCTCAGATTAAAATACAGAAGGCGGAGAGCATCCTTAGACCATGTTTGAAAAAAAGAAGAAGTTCATGTCAGAAGTCAAAAGGATTTATATCTGTTCATGCCAGTTGTTGAGATATTTCACTCAAAGTCTGGCACTATGGCCCAACCTTGTGAGACAGCTAGACTGGCGAGATCACAAAATCATGCAAGAATCCATCTTGCCATTTTTTCAAACTCTGCTTTGTTTACAAACCATAATAAGCAGATTTATGGACATTTATTCCAGAGGGACATATGGTGTAATTAGATCCTGATAAGTGCAAGTCCAAAAGTCCATGTTGAGTTTGTCAGATCAAGTTTTTTAAAATTAGCTGTCAAAATCAGGTAAAAATGATTTTCAGACGTGTCTGCTGAATGTGCTGAAGCCACGCCCCCTCATGGGAGCAATCAAGCAGCAATTTTGAAGCGACTGAAACGTGTCAGGTGAGTTCAGAAAATGACATAACTAACTTTGAAACACCCTGAACGAGATGAATTCATCTCTATCTCTCTGTTAGGGGTGCAGGGGTTTGCTCAGGATGGCCTCAGCGTGTCATCGAGCCACCCTTTAGGACCGCCCACAAAATCCTGGACTGAAAATTGGTGAAAAACTGTTTGAACCTCCACATTTCAGTAATATTGTATATATATATAAGTCTTTTCACGTTTTTTTCCAACATATTTAATGTATTGTGAAAGAAACCTCAGAACTGCATTTACATTCACTTTAATCGCTTCCATGAACTGTGTGTCACAGCCACTGCTGCAGCACTGCTGACGGTGTTGATGGTGTCACAAATTGCAATAACTAACTGTCCTTTGCTTTCAGGACACTGGCATGCACCTCTGCCCTAAACCACAGTGTTGGAGCATCGACAGACCGATGGATCATTTTTTGGATTCACAAACTCACTCAGTCATCCCTACAGCTGCACTAGCATAAAGAAAATAACTATAGAAAAATCCATAGCTCTATTTTTGTTGGTATTTTTTTGATGTACCGCCCAACCACCACACACACACATAGAGAAATACCAGGTCTGTCTTTTCTCCACTCTACTCCGGCCCCCTTCCCTCCTTCCGTGCTCTCCTACCCTCTACTCTGCCCTGCTCCGATAGCCCTGCTTCTGTTAATCACTTCATAGTGCAGACACACACACATGTACACACAGCAAGAGAGAGAGAGACTCACACAAGGGCCCAGGAAGGGGAGTAATGAAGCTAGCTAAATGTTTTCAGCCAGGCTCTCCATCATGTCACCAAGGCGACCTTGGCTGGAGGTCAACCCGCTCGAGACTCGCACTGAACAGAAGTGTGTATACTTGCTGTGTGCAGAGACACACAAAAAAAGAAGTAAGGGTGCAAGAAAGTAAGAAAGAGACAGATGTGCATGCATTTATGAAGAGAAGACATAAAGTGTTTTCCCATCGCTGCTTGTACGTCTACTTTTGCATGGCAGAATTTGGAAACTAAAGGAAGGACAGTGATACAAACAGGGATACAAACAAATAGCTCAAAGATAAAGAAAAAGAGGATAAATGAGGGGGGAGTTGGAGAAACTGAAACAGTGTTGGAAAACAAAATACAATGAGATGACAACAATGACAAGAGATATAAAGCCTTGTGATGTGTTTGCCGTGTGTCTGAGAAAGATGGTTGACAATAGAGGATGAAAGAGTCCATTCGACTCTATGCTGCTATAACTTTTCACAAACAAACCAATCTTTCCTTCTTATAGATTCAGCTTAACCAGTGACAAGAAGGCTCAAGAATTTATAACAGGGGGTCTGCGGTGCGACACTGAACAGACTTTATATCTGCTGCTCTGAAGGTCTTTGCACTGTGAGATACAGTATACTTAAACTTTGCAGGTGTTAAACTATGTGAAAGAATTTTGCTCTCATACTACATCCCTCTTCCATCTCTGTCTCCTGTAGGACAAAGCATTTGCATTTTCCATGCATGTACATACACACCCTCCTGCTTTATATGAGCTTTATAGATTATATTTATTGCGTTGTTTGTTTGAGTTGTTTTATTGGGGCACAAGACTCAGGCCTTTGACATCTCCTGCACCATGACTGCTACAGCTCTAATGTGAAGAAATAAACTTCTTTAGCCTCCAGCTTGTACCTATAAAACACATCAAAAGCATAAATTTAGCAATATAATTGTAGCATAATATGTTTGTATTTTCAGCCCGAGGCTTTAAATCTTGTTTCCGTGTTTGTACAATTAGCCCATGCCAGAATGAATCACTGACTCCCTTTCAAATGTTGCCAAAGTAGTTTCTTCCATGCTTCCCAAAGTGTTACTCTTATCCTGAATACAAAAACAACAAATTAATCAAAATATTAATGTTTTACAATATAACTGCCGGGTTTTATACTTCCCTTCTCCACCTTCTCTTGCCCTATCTCAGTATGCAGAGGGAAACACATCCAAGTCTCACCAAACACCAATAAAGCCTCTGTACTAGCAGCAGCCTCAGCCCCAAGCCTAAATAAATTTCCCTTGATAGCCTCTGTCTCTCTCTAAACCAATTTGTGTCCATCTCTTCTTACTTCCACTTTGTGCTTACATGTGGACACATTGAAAAAAGTATTTAGAAGTATTTATTGTGGCTGTACTGGGCAGGTCATTCAGAGTCTTTACTGGAAAGACTGGAACATGTTTAATAGTGAAATAAACTGTAATGACTTTGTCCTCTGAGGGATGACCGTGAGAGAGCAGATGTAGCAAGAAGATTTCCATCAGTTTACTGTAACCAACGCACGTGCACTGTACCTGAAAACAGGTCACTTAACCTTGGCTGTCCTTTGTTGAGGAAAACTACTCAAGTCACTTATTTTTACCTTGTCCACTTAATTAAAGCTGCAGTTCGCAAATCCCGTGCAAACTTTCCATGCAAAACTTTCTGCCTGTCTCTGACATTATATATTGACCCAAGGTCTCTTGCCAACATCGAGATTTTATAAAGCTTTAAAAAAAACAACAGAGCCTAGAGGAAGCCTAGTCTACCTTAATTACAACATGCTGTAAGGTTATTATGGAATAACCCAACGACACCAAAGAAAATTCTGCCTATCCCGACTATAATTATATTAACGATATTAGTTGATGGAAATTATACATTCTGTAGAGTTTATAGCCTAATGTCCTTAAGATTTAAATCCATAGTCTGCACGTCACAATTTATGTCCAGTGTTCAGTGACTATATAGAGAGTATCCATGCATTACGTAATGAGGCAGAAAGTCAGCATGTGGTACATATTTCATATTAACATTGGCTTAAAAAAAAAAAAAACTAGAACCACAATCTTTACTTACATTTAAACTTAAAACTTTATGTATTTTTGTCTTTATTTAATAATGTACTGATCAAAGGTGACAGAAAACATATAACAAAGGTCCCTGGCAAGAATCAAATTCTGTTGATGAATGACATCACAGCACCTCTCCTACCTCTAATAGCTGGCAGTGAGGGGACAAAGTGTCATCTAGTAAAACTCACTGTCACACACATCACAGACAGGGGTGAATAGAGTACTTAAATATTATACTCAAGTAAAAGTACTGTTACTTAATTTTACTGAAAATGCTGATAGGACCAATTAAAAAAAACTTCTTGTATGTATTTTTTTGCTCTCCACCTATTCCTGAAGGAAATATTTTGGCTTTTTAGCTACTGTGCTCCACTCCATAGTCATTAGCTAGTCACTAACTTTGTCTGTTTGGTACTTGCAGGCAGTGTATGGTGGGTTTATCCAAGCTTTTCAAATGAAAACAGATGCATGCTGCTGCTGGTAATGAGGCTGATGAGAGTGGTGACAGTGAACCAAAACAGTGAAGTTGTAGGCCAGAAAATGACGCGCTGAGCACCCTAAAAAGCTCTGTGGAGCTGAGGTAAACTGCGGAGCCGTGTGGTAATTCTCTGTGGATTTCTCATTGTGCTAATCTGTTTTATTGTTAAGATAAAAATACTGATTTGTGCATCTTTATTCAGAGGCGCTTAATGCCTTCTTTGTAAACACTGTCACAAGATATTCTCTCTAGTCCATTTCAGGTTTTTATAAATTCATGTATTTGTATTTTTAATTATATGATACATTACATACACTGAAGTGCAGCAATATTCTATAAAAAAATATCAGATTTACAGCATAATCCGTTTAAGTTGTGACTTTTGTAGAGATCTGCCTGTCTGACAAGTTGGTCTCATTATTTATTTAGCTTTGCCAATGATACGGATACAGCTATCTGTATTGTATAGCTTAACATATAATATATTATAATCAATTAGTTAATATATAGTTTCTATTAATAATCCAGTTGTGCAAAGTATCCAGTAGCTTAAACTGTAGTGTAGAATTAAACGTACAATATATGACTTGAGTGGAAATATAAAGTAACATAAAAAAAGTACATACAAGTGCTATTTGGATAATTTTGCTTACCAAATATGTTCCCACACGATTATGTGACAGAGCATAACCCTTCTGATCATTTGCATGAACTTTATACTCGCACACCTCGCTGGTATATGCATGGGTTCGCATGAAGTGTGTTTTTGCATGTCAGTGTACATTTTCAGGACGATGATGTATGTTATCCGTGTCTTCTCCTGTCATTTCCGCCCATTCTGCAGCTCTCTATGCCTTCGCCTCCTGTTGAGTTACTGGGACAGAACAGAGTAATGGAAGAGAGAATAAATCCAGACACTGATCAGCTCCCCCACTGGACTTAACAAAAATTCCACTAAATTGTAGAAAATCCCATTACGCGAGCGCCTGTGGGAAAGAAGTCCGATAATGTTCATTGGGATATTT
The DNA here is from genome assembly GCA_004119915.2 of Collichthys lucidus. Taxonomy (NCBI): domain Eukaryota; kingdom Metazoa; phylum Chordata; class Actinopteri; family Sciaenidae; genus Collichthys; species Collichthys lucidus. The sequence goes on along the minus strand of CM014080.1, from coordinate 25,721,688 downwards.
GTTTTAGAGGGAAGAAAAAAGAAAACAGAGGCATGGAGTGATTATCCTCTCAAGAAAAGCATGACTTTTGTGTGTTTTACTTTATTTGTTGCATGTTCATTTAGCTTTATTGGCAGTAATCTGACCATTGCTGTTTTTTTCATTGCGGTACTTACACAGAAATAGACAAAACCAAACAAGGGTAACAAAGCTGAGCAAATAGAAAATTATGTACATGAGTATGTGAGAAGTTGCACACTTTGGACTGAACAGAACAGCAGTGCAGCAAATGTGTGTAAAAATTAAGACAGCTAAAGAATGTTGTGTCCCCTGCAGACCACATCAGAAGGGAATGTGCATGCTTAAGTGTGTGTGTGTGTGTGTGTGTGTGTGTATATGTGATCTGACTTTGAAGGCTGAACAGCGTATCTGGATGTGTTTCTGACTTAATCAGAGGGCTGCCTCCTGCAGAGAAACTTCGCTGCTCCACAGTGAACATCAGAGGCAGTTGCTGTGGCGATCTGTCACCATGGGGACAAGTTTCTGCTCAGGGGTTCTGTAATAAAATGAACCTCGGCCATCCTCCCTCCCCCCGCCCCCTTTTCTGATTCTTATTCTCTCACTCATTCTTTCTCTGGAGTTCTGTAATGAAATGAATCTCTTCAGTATGTGGGTCAGTCCGCCTCAATTTCTCCCTCACTCCTCCCTAACCCACCTCCCCATCCCTCTATACGATCTGGCCGAGATGGACTGCTCCATCACTGTCACAAGGTGCCCAGATTGGGTGCCAAAGCCACTAATAAAGACAAGAAACACATTTCACCGCCTTAGAAATACTTCTGCTTGCTCGAGCCTTCGTAGATGGATTTGTCTGCAGGTGTGTCTTTGTGTATGTGTGTATACTGTAAATATCAGATTATATAGCTCCAGGTAATTTAGCCCCTGTCTTTTCCTTGATACACACACATACATTCTCATACAAATATGACACCTTCAGCTCCACAGATTTTAAGGTCTGAAAGACTATAAATGTAAAAGCAAAACACAGCTCAAAACTTAACACATCTCAAGCCAGAAATAACTCTACCTTCCTTCATTTTCTATTAACCCTAGAGCACTGCAATTGAACTAAGACGATTTTAGTTTACCTGCTCATGCCCAGAAAAGGTATTAAATATATTATGCATATTATATTTTAGTACATTGCTATATTGTATCTGTTGCACTAGTTTATCTAATTTCATTTTGTTTCCCTCAAGTGATTTTTCTTTATACATAGTATTTATAAACATCTGTAAGAGCATTGTTAAAATGCAGCCTAAGATTGAAGAATTTAATTGCCAATCACTGCTTCACTGTTATTGTACTGCCCTTGACGCAACCCTAAACAAAGTTTGTAAATCTGTTCTCTTTATAAAATACTCTTTATAAAAAAAAAAAAAACATACACCGATTTATATTATGTATAATCAATGACTCAATTTATATCTTTTATTACCTGTGACGACTAAATCTAATACCACTGATACTAATTACCCATACTGTACTCGGTGGTTAGTTAGAGAGAACAATCTGGGAAATCATTATTGGAAACTGTTTAGAAAAGGACAGGAAAAATGAAAAAAAATACAGTCAATTGGATGAACCATCTGTCTGTTACCATCTGTCATGGGCAAACTTCACTCAGATCAATTAATCATAAAAAATCTGACTCTATGAAACTCTTACTGAAGTCATTTGGGAAAAAAGTGAACATTTTTTTCCATTAGTGTTTTTTTTCTTTCAATGAACAGTTCTGATATAACTGATGCTAGCAGCATCTACGCTAAGCTCTCCACCATTGTTGTGGATCATTCACTCATGTTGTTACACTAGTGTTAAACCCACTGCCAGTATAAAAATGGACATTGTATCCATGATGTCACCAGCTTTCTGAACAGCCATTTTGAAGCTCAGAGTGTCGTGGCTCTGGCCGCCTCACAAATAATCTCAAAATTATCAATGTGGATTATCGATGGACCTGAGTCAGGCTGCATGATGTTCGGGTGCTTAAACAAACCATCTATAATGGCACCCACCTGTCAATCAAAGAGGCCACACTGTGTAATTCTGCATAACTTTAAGCTTTAGTATAATTGGAACAGGTGAAACAAATATAAAAACAGACTCAGTACAGTTGTTGTGAAGGGAGAAATTAGCTATAGACACCAAAACATGTTTCCTGCAAAAAAGATTTTAATATAGGGAATGCAGATTGACTCGTTCTCTAGCCAACCGCAAGTAGCTGCATTTTTTGGAACTTTTGTGTTGGCTGCATTTCACAGCAACATCTGTAGCTCACGCTGTAGCTGCCATTAAGTCCTCATAGGACACTGATTGGTCTGTAACTGCTGTGCTCAGATACAATGTTTAGCTTGATACCTGCCATGATGGATTTTTGTATGATTTTGTAATCTTCACTCTAGCTGCCTCACAACTAAAACTAATTCAACATGTATTGCAAAACAATATAAATAACATTATTTGTAAGCATTGTTTTACTACTTTGTACTACTTGAAATATAGTGCAAATACTGTATAATGTAAAACTGCAACAAAAGCAATAATACTAATACTAATAGCATGTTTTTGTAATTGAAGCCCCCTGGCACCCCTCAAAACCCATTTCTCTAAGTAAGTGACCCCGGTAAATACCCCTGTTAAACATCAAACTCTGGCTCTGACCTTAGCACAGCACCTTAATTGCTGGTCAACAGGGTTTTGACTGGACAAATTACAAGTCAACCCCTATTTACTTGATTAGTTTCCTCTACATGGGCAGAGTGCCACTTGGCTCTCGGAGGAACACGCTGCCACAATCCAAGTGATTACAGAAAATGGAGTTCAGGAGGTGAAGTCACTCTTGAAAAAAATAGAGCTTAATCAGCAAAACCAGGATGAAATCGCTAATTGTCACGTTGTTTATCTATCAGAACAGCCGTCACACTTTTGTCTGATTGGAGTGAAGAGCTGTTACATTCAAAAATCCCAACATAAATATCGGATGAAACTCTACGTCTGATTTGTGGCTGTAAAAAAAAAAAAGGGAAAGTTCTTCATCAGCTAAAATGCCTGTAACAGAGCAGTATGAAAGGTCTTACAGCTAAAAAAGGCCATAATTAGAAAGCAGACTTTAAATATTGCTGTATACCAGTTATGTATGAAAGCTTTTAAAGCTCTGCACACTCACACGGGTATTTTTAGCTGACTAAGGCAGGAACACTGGTATTGAGAAAGCTGGTCGAAAAAATAAGTTATTTTCTGATTATAGTGGTTACATTAATTAATAAACGTACTCACAGCACAGGACCTATACCTCTCCTTAGCTTGAATTTGAACCCTATTTAAATAAAGGTCTGAGTTCTCCCACCCTTACAGGAAAGACCGCGAGCAGCCAATCAGTCTGTACACCTTAAACAGTCCCAGACAGAATAGGTAGATACCCCTGCGTGGATGCAACATTGTTCAGGGGCTTCAGCTTGTGGTGTCATTGCTGTTGATGATGTTACTTATAGCACTCCTGTTGTGATAGAAGTGCTTTTTAAAAAAGTAATAGCCCATGAACAGAAGCATTTCCTAGTCTTTCTTTTGTGTCTCCCGGTTCTTCATAAAAATAACAGCGAGTCTGGAACATTTGTGACAGGGATGATCCGTCTGACAGTGCTGATATATGTGTCTGAACACATGAAAGAAGTTGGAGATACAGTATCTATTTTTGTGTTGGTTTTTCATGAATAATTTTCACAAGGGTGCAGAAAATAAACTTGAGTAAAAGGAGGAGAGGCAGGAAAGGAAGCCAGGCAAGAAAAACAAGAAGAGGGGTGAGGTAAATAAATGATCACGGAGAAAAAAAGGTCAATCTATCAATCTGTTTCAATCAATCTAGTTGTTTACAATAGCTTTATGTGTCCTGTCAAAGACTTCTTGGATATTTACACAGATGTTAATTTATGTGATGATGAAATGATACAGTAAAATAATACACAAAGAGTTTCATCGACTCCCATCTATGTTCGAGGCAACATTTAGGTTTTTGGAGACAAGGGTCTCTTCCTGGCTGAAGTCAATTTTAAGTTGTTTTTTTTTATGTTCTTTTTTTCTCCACAGACGGGAAGCACTGACCACCTTCCGGGGTGCATTTACCTCATCTTATATTTGAAGATAGGTTGAAAAGTTAAGGAAAGTGCAAGTTTGACTGACTGAATACAAGGAGGGTGAGAAAATCATAGTTCACACCAACCAAAACACAACACTCTATTTTTTTAATGGCATCACATAAGCAAATAAAAGCTGAAATAAAACTTATTGTTAGTATACAATTTTAGTCTGAGTCTTTAAACTTGTTGATTGTATGATAATTCTGAGGATATATCCTGTAGTGTAGTGAATAGACAAAGTGTTTCTGATCATTTCAGTTCTTCAAATTGGCAAACACTCATCAGAAACACCCTCCAGAATAATGAACACAAACCACTACATGAAGTACAGCCTCAAACTGTATGACAGCACTGAGTCAACACACCAACAACTAAAGTAGAACATTTTTAACAATGTAGTATTTATTGCCGTACAGCTGCATTGCGTTGCATTACATCATATAGATGCCTCTTTCTGTGGTTCCTCTCCTCGCTCGGTGTATAAGCAGGGTGACTGTGTAATCATCCTGTAATGCTCCAAATCATTCCTCTGTAAACATCACCTTGCCAGGTGGTAAATGCACACTTCTGATATCCTTTAACACCTCACTGCACAGTCTTTACCCTCCACACCTTTGTCTGGTTAATGATATCACAACAGAGAGGTGCCGATTAAATGACAAAGGGAAGCTAGCCGCCTTGGCACAGACAGGAGAGTCTATTTTTACCATGGCGACCTGCTCCCAGTAGTTGCCAAGACAACCACTGCGCCATCGTTTAATCAGATTTCGAGACACATTACCAGTCCTGTAAAGACACAAGTATGAACCTGCGTTCCTATGAAGAGGGGAAGCGGAAAAGGAAAGAGCTGCTTCATGTATTCCAACTACATATAGACTGTAATGACTTTTATTTGCCTTAATTTGTCTGTGGAAACATTGAACAGTATTGCACCTTTAAGTAGCTTCTGCTTAAAGAATTGTGATCAGATTTAGGTATCTATGAGTGGAAGTGGAACTGGTCCTGATAGCCACAGCACTGTGGTAAAACCATTAAAGGAGCTATATGTAACAACATGTTGAATTCATACTCCAAACAACTTGGGAGCAAATTTGGTCTTTCTTTCTTTCAACACAGCAAACTTTTTAATAACACTAACAGTAGCATTACACAATTATTTATAAATATGCAATAACCAATGTCAGCATCAACAGCTGTTTACATGTGTATAAATGTAGTGTATAAATAAAAATGGGCATAGTTTCCGTGACGTCACCCACAGGTTTCTGAAGAGTCCTTGTGAAGCTCAGAATGTGGTGTCGCCATCTTGGCAGTCCTGCCTCCACTGGCACACAGCTGATCTAAAAATGGGCTATAAAGGTGCAGCTGAGGTGAGCTGAATGAACCCCGGCCATCTACCTGTCAATCAAAGCAGCCACAGGCTCTTAATTATGCATAACTTTAAGCCTTGATATAATTTGAACTGATTAGTTATATAAAAATTCTGACTCAGTACTCAATCATGACAGCTATAAAGATGAAAACCAAAAACATGTATTTTTCTGCTGTGGAGTTGGACATTTGAACATGTGGGCTTGTAGAGGTTGAGTCACAGTCACAGGTTCACAGATAGCTGGAGAGACAAGTTCAAACACAGCTGGCCAATCATGGCGTAACGGAGTATGAACAGAAGATTACAGACATGATCGTTGGATTCCCGATTGGTTACCCTCACTGTCTTAGTATGCTTTTGGCTTTCTACTTTTCTTTTACTTTTTCAGCAATATACGAGGCATCAAATGAGTACATTATACACAACATGAAGACACACAGCAACAAGCAAGTTTGGTTTAATTTATTCAGTGCTGCCAAGATTATTTTTGGCTCGGATGAAATTCTTATCCTTTCTAGGGAAAAACAAGAGGAGGTAAAAGTAGAGACAGACAGAGGGGAAGTAGAACAGAGAAAGACAGTGTTATTTGATTGAGAGAGGGAGGGAGGGAGGGAGAGAGAGGAGGCGGGGCATGGGGGGAGCTGTCATCAGTTTATGAGCCAGAATGTGGGTGGTAATATTGACTGGTGTTTCATTACCCTTGAATAGACTATTGATCAGCCTGTTATGAAGCTTTGTGTATTTCTGTAAAACACGCTACACTACACACATACACACCCACAGGCAAAACACACACACACACAAACACACTGCTCTGGCAGTCGGCTGTCTGTCAATGTAATGATTGATTGGCAGACACATTTCTCTCTCTCTCTCTCTCTCTCTATCACTCTGACATGCACAGATGCCCACATGCAAACACATAATCAAACTAGTGCACAAGATTCCTCCTACGCCAACTCTGCCTTTCTCTCTCAAATGCACCCACACCCACAAACACACACACCGACACACAATACCCTCAGTCTCTATCATCTACAGCTTCCCATCGCATTGCTATCTTTGCTCATTATGTCTCCTTTGTGTCCTTGCCCTACTGCCAAGAGTGATGCGGCCAGAGCTCCTATTGTTCAAGCCCCTGTCTATCAAGCCGCAGTGCCGGCTTATCAAAATGAACATTACCATAACACTAGACCTGCTGGCATCTCAGGCACACATGCACACACACACACACACACACTCACACAAAAAGGAAATACCAAAGGTGAGCTGAGCAAAGACCACAATACAGGTCCACATAATAGTGTCTTGACATTTCCAGAGCGACAGGTAATAGAGGGCTAATAGCTTTCTTGGTCTGCGAATGTGTTTCTTTATTTGTATGTATTTTTACTGGTGTATGCTTATGTGCATACAGAAGACTTTGGAAATTTATACACACATGTACTGTATATACAACTGTTTTTATTTCACTTTATAGTACATGCTGTACAGTAGGAACATCTGTGGCTAATATAAGGACTCAACTGTTCAATGACACCAAAGAGGAGAAGTTTGTTAGAAGTTTGTTCTGAGATAAAGCGTGTTTAAATTTCGTGTCATTTACATGCATCAATAATTGTTGGGGATGCTGACTTTTTCCTGGGACAACATTCTTGTTGCATTAAATAACATTAGAAACAATTTTAGAGAGCATTTCAGTCAACAAAATAGAAATGTGATTAATTATGGCTGGAAACAAGAGGCCTGCTTTTCTCTAAAATCTGCCAACGCTATCTTACCGTTATCATTAAACTGTCAGTTGAGGATCATCATTAGGTCGGAGCTGGTTTTGATAACATGGCAGAGAAAAATGAGAGCTGACGTGGAGGGAGTTTGCAGAGGCTGATGAAATAAAAGACACATGAGTGGAGAGCTGCATGTCAGTGAGAGAATGCGGTATATAGCAAGTGTGTGTTCATTTACGTGTAGCTTATATGTGTTTGTTCGGCTGCGTAGCTGTCGGCCTGTGTTTGTGTTGTCAAGTTATTTGCTGTTTTAAAATATTCATTAGTGTATTTCCGTCTTTGCAAATCTGATCCTATGCAAAGTCACCAGCCATCCAGCCTTGGACAAAACTATTTGTTTATCCTTTGGCTTATCTACAGTAACTCTCTCTGTATCTGATTCCCATCCGTCTGTCTATCTTCTCTGTGCCACTTCATTGTTAATCAGTCCCATTTACTCACAGCACTTGCCAAAACACCTCTGGCTCTCAGTATGCAGCTCTTAGCGTTGGCTTTATTTGTGGACCAGTGCGGACATGACCAAAATGGTGGGCTGTCTGTGATGTGGTGTGACTCAGCTCAAAAACATGTAGTTTACATGTTTATTCATTTCTGAATTTAAAACAGCGAATCACAGATAAATTAGAGACAATATCAGTATGGGGTGCTGTTTGTAAAGCGTCTCGCTCTGAAAATAACAGCAACATTTTGTCACATTTAGCTAAAAACAATGTTTAAAAAACTGGTTTGAATTTTTGAGAGTCACTTTTTTGCACATTTAGAACAATATTTGTGAACTTGGCGATATCTTAAATATTTAAATCCAAATGTTAAATGTAAAATCTAAATGCTAAATCTAAACCCAAATGTTAAATATAAATCTAAATGTTAAATCTAAATGTTAAATATAAATCTAAATGTTGAAGCTAAATGTTAAATATATATCTACATGTTAAATCTAAATCTAAATCTAAATGTTGAAGCGAAATGTTAAATATATATCTAAATGTTAAATATAAATATAAATCTAAATGTTGAAGCTAAATGTTAAATATATATCTAAATGTTAAATATAAATCTAAATCTAAATGTTGGAGCTAAATGTTAAATATATATCTAAATGTTAAATATATATCTAAATCTAAATGTTGAAGCTAAATGTTAAATATATATCTAAATGTTAAATATAAATATAAATCTAAATGTTGAAGCTAAATGTTAAATATATATCTAAATGTTAAATATAAATCTAAATCTAAATGTTGGAGCTAAATGTTAAATATATATCTAAATGTTAAATATAAATCTAAATCTAAATGTTGGAGCTATGTCAGTGCTAGATTTCTTTTGGCTAAATAATGTCACACTTGCCTTACCTGTTTATATTTTTGATCCAAGTGCAAAGTGTGTACTGCAGTATAGCTACCAATACTTTTCACATCATACAGTATATTACTTATGCTATGTATGTGTGCAAGTTTTTAATACAACCTCAAAAGCATCTGTCCTGTAAATTTCTACATTTAAGTTTCTTGCATAATTTAATTTATTCAATTTAAGGCAAATTTCTTCTATACTGTGCAGGCTCCCAAAATAAAGCAGTGTGAACATATGTGAGAACATATGGAGGCAGAGATTCATAAAGGTAAACTGACACACACAGATGCACAAAGACCTGCGTACACGCATACAGATGAATACTCACAAACGTGTGCCAGCACAAATATATGCACATACTGCATGTACAAACAGGCATAGTGGTACAAAGACACAAACACAAGGGCATAGCATAACAATCCTCTTAAGTCTCCTCCTGGTGCCCTGAGCTGTATCCTCCTCATTCCACGGCCACCACACACATGCTGTCTTCAAGTGTCTCTCTCTTTCGGCAAAATGATCAGAGTGGAGGTCACACTCCCAAAATTTTAGGCTTTGTGGGTAGATCATAGTACAATTATGCACCTGTGTTTGTTGGCCAAATTCACAGGATACGCACATTTCCATATTCATGCCTGTTATTTCCAGTTAAAAAGGTCATCTGCTCAGCTGCTATTTTCATAGCAGAGGGGTACACAGGGAGGTGAGCCTTAGATGAATCACTGAATATGTGCCAGGGAGGCTTCAGATGCTTCAAGTTTTTGTTGGCCTCAAACTCAACCTAACCTAATCACCCAATCTGTGTGTATTTTCATGAATGTGAGAATGAATTAAATGTGTGTTTGAAAGCACACAGGAAAAGAAATCTGGAGGCCACAGACGATCAAGGACCGACCAGTGAGTTAAAGAAGCAGACAGAGGGAGATAAATAGAGAGAGAGTGAAGATAAGAGTGAAAGAGACCTCCCACAGAGACCTCTGCGATGCCGGAGGGGAATCGAGACCTCATTTTTTGTTGAGCTGGCCTTTTCTCCTGCCTCCCTCAAATGAGACTTGCTGAATCCTTCCTATATCAACTCACACAGCAGCATCAAGCCTTAGCTACGGGAAATATGGCTCAGTTTAAAACCCAGTTAAAAATTCCCTTTGTTTTTCACATATTTTATTTTGAAATATATTTTCTTTTGCTGTCTTGCAAGCCTTTGAATTCCCTGATGACTTATTTTATAACTTAAAGAATAAAGATAAGGAGGCACCTATAATCACTTATCAGGAGACTGTGTGGCTCGGATCGATATTAATCGATTAGAATTGGCTAATTTTCTTCCATTCAAATAATTATGCTGCTAGCAATGATCCCACCAGGGTAATTACACAGATTTTGTCAGTTTTCGACACATAAATTACCATTTATTTCATCCATTTTATCCATTTTCTGTAGCCGCTTATCATTATCAGGGTTGCGGGGGCTGGAGTTGATCCTAGCTGACCCTGGGCGAGAGGACTGGACAAGTTCATCACAGGGCTGACACATGGAGACAAACAACCATTCACATCTATGAGCAATTTAAAGTCACCAATTAACCTGCATGTCTTAGAACTGTGGGAGGAAGCGGGAGCAGAGAGAATATGCACTCCACACAGAAAGGCCCCAGCTAGGATGCAAAACAAGAAATCTTTCTGTGAGAAGACAGTGCTAAGCACTGCATCACTATGTCACCCCTCATAAATTTAATAAATTATCATTTGTGTTTAAAAGCTTACTTTCAGGACTCATCAACTTACCTTAACTATAGCTACTTCTTTAGACAAACTGGAGTGATTTAAGACAACAAAACCTAATTTGAGGAGTAGCTTTGCCTTAATTATGAGCTCCATCAACATTATCATCCAGCCTTGCATCCACTCACAGTGCTATTTGCTATTCTAGCGTCCAAGATGTTACACAGCCAGCAATGGAAACTACTTACTGCATGATGTTCGCACAGCCAAGTTCAAAATCCACACCCCGTTTAATCATTATAGTCATTATCCAAACTGAAGACTCACCCTGCCAGCCAAAACTCCAGTCTCTGCTCCATTAGTCGGGCACTGCCAGCCGGTCCAGATGGCTGTTGCCAGGCTCAGCCACCGTGTGGTTGGCCTGGTCTCATTGAGACAGAGTAGATCATTTCGCCATCCCTCTCTGCATCCGGGCATGGCAAACACAAACACACTTTGCACAGGCATACGTGAACGAAAACACGGTGATGAAGATAAATGGCAGATTGCATCACGGTTACTTTTGTTTAGAGCCATGACTTTAGGTGCGGTGTCCTACCAGTTGTGCAGTGAGGCAATATGCCACTGAATAATGCTTCAACACATTCAGTGATATAAGAATATACAATGATGACATTAATGTATCTACCACCCAAGATTTTGACATACCATTTATAGCACTGTATCTACCCTTTTAATATAGTTTAATATAAAGTCACTGTGGACAAGTGTTAGTTAGTATCTTACTTTGTCAGGTATTTACCTGTCTGGCTATTCTACATCCCACAATCTCTGACCCACGGGTTATTATCTTATGATGATTTAGCCTCTGTGGGTTTCCAGAGTAAGCGGTGGACATCCAAATGATGGATAACTGAAACTTAACAACTTGAGATGTCAGCAGGTGTGCACATACAAAACTAAATCATGACCAGAGGATAGCCAATGGGTTCCACTTCTTTTGCAAGATGCAACCAAAGCCTGCTTAAACATGATTGAATACTACTCGGACTACAAGCGGAAACCAGAATGCTTCCTATACCAAAATCTTGATTGTGAATTTATATGCAGAAATCCCTTTAGAGCTATTATTCTATCCATAAACAGTTAATTGTTTTTTTCCTTTGCCATGATGTATATCCATACAAGTAAATATACTTGCATGTGTAGAGTTTTTCTATGAAGTGGTGGTTACAGTAAACCTTGAAATATAATACAATAGCGTACATTGAGGAAAATATACAGGGGAATGTGGATAATGGCCTTAAAGATGGCATTGAAGCATAGACCAATCAGAGTAGTTGGGGGGAAAAAATACATTTACTAAAAACAGAGAAGCACATGTTTTTGATTTTTTGCGACCCAGCTGGACCTGTCAGTTGGCTGATGCAGAACCATCAGTCTCTTAATGACTGTTGTCCATTGGACCCATGTGTAAAACACAGAGAGCTGACGAGGAGACTGCTAAGAAATGAGATAGATCAGAAAGATCTCACAGGGAGCCATTCGAAAGATGATGAGTTGTGGAGAGTGGCCGCGCTAAAAGAAATGTTCATCTCATCCGCATCTTTAACTTAAAATGCAGAAGTAACTCATTTTATTTGCTGAGTCAGAGGACAGAGTGGACAGAAACAATTGAATAAACAGCGTTGATGTTTACTCTGCGAAATCTGCGAAGCAACAATGATGCCTCAACCAACCAAACTGAAACAAGCAAACCGAAGCACAGAACTTCAAACATGATCATCCAGTCAGACATTATTTCCTGTAGATGTATTAAATGTTCCAGTAGTAAACCATATGGGATGATTCACATAGTACAGCATTGGATTTGATCATAATGGGACTGTTTTATGCATGTATGTGTGAGTGTGTGTGCATAGGTGTGGACCTAATTAGGATTCAGGCAGTTAATGTGCACAGGCCTGATGGCGTGTGATTGCCTGGGTCTAATGTGCAGCACACTCTTGGGAAGCATCAACCTTCATGTCTACACACACTTTAGAAGAATACTGCAGTGGCAGAGTGGAGTTCACTCTTTCCCCATTTTTTCTCTTTTTGGGAGTTTTTTTTCTTCTTGTCAAACTGTACTTTTCTGTTTTCTGTACACTCACACTAACTTTCCCCTGCTAACACACACATAGAGAGACATGCGCACACACTCTCACTGCCTAATGAATAATGGCTGAAGTGAGGGGGGTAGAGGTTATTCATTTACAAAGCACTTCCTCTGCTTTTATCTCCCTGTAGGCGCATCACTCTCATGCTGAATGAATTTCAAGAGACACAGAAAGGTAGAGATGGAGAATTTAATATGCTTAATATATTGTATGCAGTGCCAACTTAGACACACACAGTCTCTCTCTCTCTCTCTCTGGCACCACTGTTCATTTCATATGGAAACATCTTCATAGTCAGACCACGGACCAGTCTGATCAATGATAAAACATCTGTCCTCCTGAGTTTACAATACTGTGATAGACGGGTAAATACCAGTCCTAACTAGTAACTTGGATGGTATTTTCATGTTGTCACACTCATGTCATCTGAGCTAATTTCTCTGGCCTCAGCTCTGCTTTTAAATGACCCGATTCATAAATGGTACATTTTTATTTCCAGAGCTGCTGTCGCCAAAACGTTTCAATATAAAAAAAAATAATGAAAAAAACTGCTGCTCTGCACTAAATTTGAACACCCATCGCGTTACTGTAACAGTGATCTAATATGGGCAAAAGTTTTCATCATTGTATCTGTATTTATTCATAGTAACAGTGCCATCATGAAGCCAAACAAGAAAACACAACATTACCTGCTATGGCTTCACTTCCATACAGCATACTATGAAGAAATTAAGTTCTTACACATATAAGGTGTAAGGTCTCTTGTGACCCTATAAACATTTTAAAGAAGATGCTTTTTTTTAAATCATTTTTGAGATTTAGAACATTGTTATAGACAAATAATTAGAGAAATAGTAGGAAGTTGAGTGCATAATTGCATAAAATTACTTAGACAAGGTGTATTGTAGTCTTGAGGTATGCATTAGGGCTAAGCTAACTGCATGATTTTCAAATAAATGTGGCTCCATATGACTGACTACTGTAGCACACAGAGAAACTGGCACTTTGCAGTTTATAAAAGCCTCTGGCAATCAGGATGTGAGACGAGACGAAAGAAGACGAAATATGTTCGTCAACGAGCCTTTTTCCCTTGACTAAGACGAGACGATGACGAGAGACGATACAATGTTCTAAAAACACTGACGAAAATGTGCCAATGAAAAAAATGTGCAGACGAAAATGTCATGCAAGAAATAAAAAATAAACAAAAATGTCCTCCTTGTTTTCTTCTACTATATAACAAAAAAAGCAACATCCAGTCCTGCTGTCATGTGTTTGTGCCAGCAGTTCTTTTACTGTAGCAACGTCACAGCCACACGTTTGAGATCCTCTTGCTGCTCTCGCACCTGTGGCTTGAAAACAAACAGCATGCAGGGGAAACACGGTGTACGGACAGCTCAATCATGCATGGAAGGAAAAAGAGACTGGACGTGTGGTCCCATTTCCATTATTTAGAAGCAGAGAAAAAGTCACAATGCCTCGTTTGGATGGATGGGAATATGTGCGTGAAAAAGGCAAATCAGAATGATTGGAAGAATGAAATCAAGTGCATATTAAGTGTGTATTGAAACAACAGACACTTAGGAAAGATGCATTGAAGATGAATTCATGCAATTAAATTCAATCAAGACATTTAATCAATATGTTAGCTGTGGAGCACAAGTGAACTGGAATTAATAAACAAAAAAAATATTCCTGAAATAAATAGAAAAAGACTAAAATGTTTCGACTAAAACTGAACAAAAAAATCCTGTGTTCACGTTTGACTAAAACTAGACTCAAATTTTGAGACTTTTGGTCGACTAAAATATGACTAAGAAAAATGATTTGTGAAAGACTAAAAGTGACTAAGACTAAGAATGAACTTTGACACAAGACTAAGGCTAAATTGAAAAATGGGTGACAAAAGTAACACTGCTTGGAAAAACTATTTTGTTCATATTAGCATCTATAGCCACCATGACTGAACAGAAAACAAAAACAAAGCACTTGTTTGATTGACAAGTGACCTCTGGGAAATACAAAAGCACAGCAGAGGCTATTTAGCACTAAGATAACAGGATAAACAAAGGATTTATAGGATTTACCCAAGTTAAAGATGCAGCGTGGAAGTTTGCATAGAGGACAGGAAACAAATAGCTTGTTTGCAGGGAGCTGAATAGAGGTCATAACTTCCACAGTTACTTGAAAGTGCACTGTGCACTTTAATATGCAACTGTACTGATATATCAACACGATCTGTAGGTGAAGACCTTTTTTGCTACACACAAACAAACCTTTTCCCTCCCCTGTGACTCTGCCTGCTGTGCCAATGTGTTGCTGTTCTAATTAAAAGGCATATTTCCACTGGGGCACGGCGACTGAGGTCATAACACCGTCTGAGTGACAATAGAACTCAGACGGTGTTGTAACACCATCAGTATGCCGTGAAAAATTTCACTGCCGTCCCCCACAGAAACACATTCACCTGTGCTTATTAATAAAATTCCTGTGACTGAGAGGGAAGGGAGTATTGTTTGTGTCTCCATGAAGTGTTTTTGTAATTAGTGTGTGTTTGTGTCTGGTGTTGATAAGAATGTAGAAGTAGTAGTTGGATATGTATGCGTGTAATTACGTGTGTTTCACGCATGTCTTTCCTCCCTTTAATAATAAGCTTCTCCATTGGAGCAAGACCTAACACATCAGTAACAGCTGTACGGGAACTAAAAACTATATTTCACACATATTTCATAACAGCAAAAAGAAAATGCATGAGCACAAGTACATGTTGATCACAGCAGAGAGCAGAACGATCCGTTCAAGAAGAAAATGGAAAATTTGATACTTCAGTAAACAGCCCTCCATATTAAATTCATGCACTGTATGTTTAATGTGGCAAAGTGGCACAAGTTGTTTGGGTAAAGTACATAAAGTACATGTCTGTGATCAGCCTGAATCATTAAATGGGGCTGCCCTCGTGAGAAGCATCTCATCCCTACTAATTTTAGATGCTGTAGATTTACCCTGTTTACTTGAAGATTAATTACACTCAGCCACGGACTACTGCAAAATTATGAAAAATATGTCCTCGGATGAATAAGGTAGAGGTGTGAAAGAGGAAATGTGTTTTCTTGTTAGATTATAGTCCATCTGATATCAGAGTGATGTGACTAATCATGACAGTTCGTCACTCTGATAAAGCTTGTGAAGCCTCAGTGCCAATGTGAAGCATTTCTACTGCTTCCTACCTCAGAAATTATGATTTATAATATATCTGTGCATCTTTGCAAGGACATCAGCAATGACTATGTCTGATCAATGCATATGACAATGATATCTCATTAAATACATTTTTTCTTTACAGCTCTTATTATTTCTCTCATGCATTACACATTATTTTCCATTCAATCTCCTACCAGGACTAGCAGATACTATATAATGAGCATAAAGTGCAGCTGTGCAATTATTTACATTTCTTTAATGAGCTAACAGGAATGCCTGTTAGGGTATCAAATTATATGCAGAGAGTATGAGGTATAATCCCTCACAAGGGGCGCCACAAATATGCATCGTAGACACTTAATTGTTGAGTTGTAAAATATTTCTACAGGATTTTTCGCAGGACATTGGAAATCACCATGGTGCATTGACAATAATGTAAGAGGGACAGCTGATGTTTTGCACAAGACATTTTTTTTGCCACAATGCAGCAATAGATGATGCTCACTGGAGGCATGACAGTTATGGTTTACTACAAATAAATAAACAGAAAAACACAATACATTTACCCAATATATAACATCACACTTAACAACTTGGTGTCTAACAATGAACATGTATGCTCTGACCAAGGGGGCGAAGAGTGGGCCTACATGAAGAAAGCAGTAAACACAACTATAAGTGTGTATCTGAATCACAGGGACAGAGGGCCCTCCTGTGTTGAGGAAACGTCGACCACTGATCGAGAGAGAGTGAGATCAGGTGAGAATGGACGGATCCACATCACAGCATTCAGCAGCTGAATGATTGCTGGGAAGCACAAGGGTAATACCGTATGCCCTTTCAACCTATAGCATCAAGCCCCAATCACAGCTGAAAGTAAGCTAAAAGTCCCTGGTGGTTCAGGTGGCAGGGAAGAAGTTCTGCTGGATTCTTGTATCCAGCGATGGAGGAGGTGAGCTTCTTCGCGATCCTACGTGGCAGCTCATCGAGCTGGTCTGTCTCTCTCTCTCTCTATCAGCAGGCATCAGGCTGATAACATCTTTGTTCACCCCCACTTGGCTGGTTGTGATGGAGTCAATCAGACCAGAATTGAGTTCTTTCTCTCAGACTTGGCTGGATGCTGGCCTTCAGCACATTCACCGTTGATTCAGCTGAGTTACAGGCCTGTCTGCATAGGCCAGGGTCAGAAGAAGAGTTCAACCCAAGAGAGCAGAAGAGTCAAGAGTAGACAAGCCTTTTAACTTTCATGGTTTTATATTAACCGTCAAACGGTCGCTGTGTCCAATCACTGCTGTGAAATTTTAGAAGTTCCCATGTTTGAAAGCTTGGCTTCTGGAGCCACTGCATGTCTTCGATACATGGACCCCTACCCACATCATATCATCCACCGATTGTTTTTTTTTGTTATACATACATCAAAATCATGTTACAGCATCTGTTATTATGACACCTGTGCACAGAAATATCTTTATCGCAAGACCTCTGTAAGATTTGGAGAAGTCCATTCGGTTCTCTGTGGAGAGAATTCCTTCCCATCACACAGCAACGCTGCATCATAGCAGAAAATACCTATTTTATAATTGGATAGGGGTGGCAGTAGTTAGCACTGTTGCCTCACAGCAAGACAGTTGAGGTTGTGTCAGTCCTGTGATGAACTGGCGACTCATCCAGGGTCTGAGAATAAGCAGTTAGTAAAAATGGATGCTTGGATAATTGGATGGCGTCTGTTAAAATTGTCAACATGTCATCACAGGATTTTTGTTCCAAATCAGTGGCTTTGTATGAGCAAAACAATGCATAGTTGCATAGTTGACCCGATGAAGGAAGATGATGGATGAGTCAGAGCAGCAAAGCGCTATTTTAATGCCGCTTCCCTTACATTAGGAGACTGTACTGGGACACTGAGTTGACATGTTTTACATGTGTTTTACATGTGAAGGCCTCCATGCTGTATTATACTGCTTGAAATACAACATCAAGTAACAAAAGGCTTAACAAAAACAAAGGCTGCTTTACAGAACAGGCTACCTCTGCTGAAGTCTGTATATTGTCTCTCTCTGCCCATCTGTCAGACTAGCTGTCTGTCCACCAACCCTCCTCCAAATGAATCCTTCTAAGACCCCTATTGTTCATGGTATGGCTGCTCCACAGTTTATGCTGTGGGATTGTAGTCATTTATAGCACCGGCTGTGCGTCACCCGAACTGGGCCGCTTTTCAGCAGAGCTGCATAGAGAGATTAATCTAGTAAGGAGAAAAGAAAAAAAAAAGAGAGAGGATAGTAGCTGAGAGCCGGAGAAGTGAAGTGTCCCTCCAAGGACCCCAGCTGTGCACCTGTCTGCATCATGATGTGATTTATTTTGTGGTGGGGTGATAATACAATTATAATATAGGGCAAAAAGACTCTGTGGTGCCATTTGACAACTGCTTGCTGAAAACAGAGAGATAGCAGCAAGAGAGAGAACAACTCAAGTAGGGGTTCTGATAAATAGTGCTTTGTATAGCGAACAATCTGCACCTTCAGTCATGTTACATCCTTAAAGGTGGTGTTTACTCGTAAACACACAAAGGTTATGTTTGCATTCAGTGTTTCTTATCAAAAAGTAATGAATATGTCCTTGACTACTAGCTGACAGTCGTCTTATTTACTGCTTTGTCAGAATAGCATGAATCAATTTGCAGGACTGTGTATCAGTCAACTCTTGTGCATGAATGCATGTCCTCGAGAGTGTATAGAAAACTTCACTCCATAGTGCTACTTGTTATGGAATTTTCTATCCTTAGGTTACCTGAGGTCACATGTGGTCCTTGAGGTCCTCGGCAGTATTAATTGTTTGTCTTTGACTATGTGCCACCATATCTCAACACTGTGGTGGCCAGGGTCGAAGAGACCTGTTGCTGCCTTCCTAGTCATAATAGATAGCATGTTGTTGCCGTTCCAATCTGCGTAAGCGGACATCTGTGTCCCCAGACTAGAATATGCTCACAATAACACCTCCAAGAGTAAAGACATTCTCTTTGACTAATTCTGGGCGTATAGTATTTGGGGTGTGATCTTAGGGTTTAAAGTTTATCCACCATCACAAGTTCATCAGAAGACCGACTCAAGCACTTCAGATGAACTTTGAGAGTGTCTCTAATTCTCCTTGGCCAAGCATCAATAAATAATACAGCATAAGACATCAGAGGATCCTGGACACTTTCTTCCTTCCTGACCTCACCATTGACCTTTGACTTGATCAATTTCTCCACAACACTACTAGTGGTCCACAGTGTACCATGAAGATGTTTGCACATGACAAGAACCAAAATCTTTCAAGTCAGGTTAATTGCTACAGTATATTCTTTTACATAGATAAACTGAGTATAGTAGTCTGCTGTATTTAAAGGAAGGATTACAGTTGACTAACTGCCACATGCACGCCCAGCCCTGAAATAAGTTGTGTTTACAGAGCAAAGGAAAAAGAAAAGGCTTTTACCTTTCACAGTGTCCTGTGTAACAAAAAGGAAAGAAGGTCTTCACCTACAGATCATGTTGATATATCAGTACTGTTGTATATGAAAGTGCACAGTGATCCAAATCATCTGAAGGTCAGTTTATTTTTTGACTTCAGCAAAAATACAAAGATTGTTTTCCCCTGTTGACACTGGGCCACCTCAATACAACATCAAAGTATTCTGCTCAGACTTTCTGCAAAGTGCCCTTCCAGCAGAGTCAGCCTGTGTTCTGTTAGCTATGTTTGAGTAAACTGTGGCGTTTCTGCACATCAGATTGAATACACTTGTCTTATGATGCACAGATCTATGGACATACATTAAGCACACGCAAACACAGCATATGCATGAGCACACTTTGACACACAAATACAGAAAACTAAGCTAACAATATGTACCACTGAAGAAGAAGAACAAGAAGAACAAGAAGAAGACTGCTTTCATTTTAGATAAAGTAAGAGGTCCAAACTTGTGAACGTTGAAGGGAATATGTATATATATTTTTAAAAACACCATCCGCTGCATTTTCTGTAAGACTAGGTTAATGCAAAGGTAGAGCAGTGACCCACTTCCAGTTGATGTCTTAGTTTACCATACTCTTTTGTCAGACATAGAAAATATAGTGTTAGTGTAGTTAGAGCAGCATCCACAGTATTCAACGTCCATGATCCAGCAGACCAGAAGGAACAGAGAAGGAATCTTTTTCAGACTTCAGTGGATTTTATCCTTCCCCTCACTGACGTTCAAATCTTTTCTCAGCTCGAGATGATTGTCAAATACAATGCGTCAGAGAAACAGTCAGATACCAAAATGGAAGTGCAGTGTTACACAATCCTGAATACCTCACACACCCTGCACTGACATAGACAGTCTCACTTTCCCGTCCTTTACTCCCCCTCAATCAATGAAGCACACAGGTGATTTGGTTTCACCTCTATCAGTCTGACTGACCTCTGTGATTTGCTTTAAGTGGACATTCAGCCTTAGTAACATCTATGTTTACCTCCCTCACTGAAAGCACACAGATCAGCCTCCCTCTGCCTGCTGCTAAAAGGTCTCTTCAGAGGGGGCGACTGTAATCACTATGGAGTCCACAGCCTGATGGTCGGAAGAAGCTGCAGGGAGCCGCATGCTGCGTCTGTGACTGTGGTGAGATGACATGATTGTAGCAATGTTCACAGGGGCTTTTAGTGAGACTTTTATTGTTGCACAGCGCAAGATGTTCTAATCTTCTGCAGGATGGGGGTGCTGGGTTAGAGCAGTACCAGAAGCTTCACTTTTGCTAAACCAGGTGATGAAATTATTGGACTCTCGATTCCACCCACTTGAATTTTTATTTGATCATAAATGGAGGACAGGGCTGTCTGTGAACGAGTAAGAGAAAAATCTTCAGAAGTTATGAAAGAAAAAGATAAAGCAGTATTTTTTTTCCACTTTGCATAATAAAATATTTCATCTTCATCATTTGGGTCTCTGCTTTTTCTTATGCAGCCAATGTTACAGTATCAGTCTGGCAATGAGACTTTGTTTTGTATCAACTATAGGTCACCTGGAATTAAATCTGAGTTGGTAAGTGGTAAGGCAGACAAGAACTGCTGTAAGTCTCTGTGGTCTATATTGCTTACATCATAAGGAGTCTGACCAGGATAAAACAAAAATGGTGACGTCTTTTATTTGTCTCCTCGTGTAATACAGAAACATCTACCCTTTATCACATTTATAACTGCAGTGAAAGTTGTTATATACATGGTGGGAGTGTTAATACACTTAAATCCAAGATGGTTATTCTGCCACTAGCACGTATTTTTTGCTGGGTCTTCTGTTGCTAGTAGCAACCACTTCTGGCACAGTGCCCTATCAGTTTCACTGTAAACTGACCACGTAAATATGGACAGGTATCGTTTATTTATCATTTATTAGACTTGTTTTTATGATTGTTGATTTGTCAATTTAATTTTTCTGTGATTAGTTATCTCCATGTAATCTTTAGGTAATTTGTGTTACTACCATTATTAACACAAAGTAACACAACCCTACCATTACTAGCCATCTGAGACTAATGTGTAGCTAATGCAACATTCTTAGTATTGGTCCAAATATTAATTTAGTTAGTGGTGATCGACATAAGAGAATTGTGATTCCATGTGATTTATCCAGTGCTGTTTCCACTGTCTCATAATTACTTCCAGTAAAAACTTTACATTTTTAAATAGGCATATAATATAAGCATGAAATGTAACATGAAATATTCATCAGCATTTTTAGTATGTAATTAGCCTGAGGGATACAGCTGATAAAATATGGCATCATATATGTCATTTCAGGTGATAAAATGAAATGAGGAACCTGTTTTTCTTTTTTAATGGTAAACTGTCATAACTGATAGACGTAGCAACAGTAACCATGTTGGGAGGGGCTTAAACTCTATCCATCTTTAATTTAACATCTATATATTTTATGTTCTTTATATCTGCATATGTTTTATTTAGGTAGTTTTTGACTTTAGGTTGTTGTTGTTTGTTGTCATTGCTGCATTCCTGTGATCCACATGATGGCTTACATGGCCACAAACAGAACTTTTTCTGTGATTAACAGAAATCCAAGTGCAGTTAACAGGATACCAACACCACATTAAAATAAAACTTACATTTCCTACATACAGATAAAGACAAATGGTTATTTTCCATTTAACACTTGAACCTTGGTGTGTTAATCCTGCTCAGTTTTGACTATGTTCTTTTTAAAGATTTTTTTTTGAGGTTTTTGAACCTTTATTGAATAGTAGCAGCTGAAGAGTGACAGGAAAGTGGGGTCAACAAGAGGGGGAATGACATGCAGCAAATGGTTTAACCCTGGGCCAGTGCAGCAGGGACCGAGCTCCTGCACATGGGGCACACACTCCAGTTGAGCTAACCAGCGCCCCCATGATTATATTGTTATTCTAGCCTAGACCACTATGGTCACAAATCCATAGACAAAGTGGGAGAAATTGGAAAAAGAAAAAATGTTGGGCTGCACTGAAGAACTTTTGTTTTAATGAAGGACAATGTCACAATTGAGGGGACTCAAAAAAGCACTGGGAGCCTTCAGGGAGACACAAGAGCACCATCACCAACAGGGCTCTTAGGAGGACAAATATGTCTTTAATAGAGCAGTAAGAAAGAAAATCCTTATTCTTCCCGGTTTTGCTCCCTTTGTAGGGAGGGCAACATTTTCTGTGCAATGAATAACACGAGAGGAAGGAGAGGAAGAGGAAAGATAAACAGGATGACAGCTATGTAGCCTACAATATTCAGGCCCTCATGAATCCTTTTTCCGTTTTCTAGTCATGCTTCTTTGCTGCACGAGGATGATATTTCAGCTGTCTTTGCCAGTTTTATTTGAGAGATAAAAATAGACCTTTAATGGACGTTCAAAATGCATTCCAGTGACAGCTTTCCCTTACACACCTGCTATATGCATGCAGGACTATATGGGAAGTAAACACACCATTAGTCTAGTTAGCAACTGAAAGCGCACGTCAGTGTCATATCAAACTGAATTGATTCACAGGTTCAAACACATGTATATTTAAAAATCCACAATATATTCAACATTATTGAAAGTACATGAAAAATGCACATAGGAAACATTTATTATCGCATTTTCAAACTTGCTCATCTCGGCAAGTCCTCCTGTACTATCAGACATACTGTTGAACATGCTTAGCACATGTGCAACATCTTTTTGTTTAAATATGTAACAGAATTCAAACAGTACATCTGTACGGTCATTGAACCAAGTATTGCCCTTGTTACACCTTTCCATGAGATTCAAGATTCAAGATTCAAGTTTTATTTGTCACATGCCTAAAAGTACAAGTACAGTGGCAGTGAAATGAAGGTAACAAAAAAAGGTAGAGAAAAAGAAGTAGAAGGGATACAACATTGGGATAGGGGAGGAGAGAAAAAGAACAACCCCCAGTCTGTGCTCCTGTAGGAGTACACTCTGGGAGCAGGACAAAAACACCTCAGCATTTACTAGCACATATACAACAACATGAAAACACAACACTGCCACCAGGGGGTATGGGAAGGGTAGTTGAAATAGTCCAGCCCTGACACGCAGCCATCCGGGTCCTGCAGCCAGAACAGCGCTGGACACACCGGATCCGCCTTGTCAGGCCGTCGGGAACAAGCGGTGAAGGCGGGTGGATGGGGGTAGGGCAATGAAGCAAATCTGTAAGTCTGTGTGTGTGTGCGTAAGCCTGCAGACTTGTCCCGCCCTGTCCTAAATCATGGAGCCTCAATGTGCAGATGTTATGGCGATGGGATGGCAGTTGCTATGGAGACAGCCTTGATCAGGCCATGGCAGAACAGTCAACAAGTGTCAGTGGGAGATGGGGGAGTAGGGCAAAGAGCGTCTCGCTGAAGTGATCATCCGGGGAGTTGTTATTCCAGCAGAGACCTTGGCCAAGGCTCTGCAGGTGTGGGGAGGTCAAGATAAGATTGGAATTTGTTGGTCTTGGGGCCCCGTAGCTTCGTTTTCTGCTACAGGCACACTTAGCCAGCTTGGTCTCCAAAACGATCCATTTGCCTTTGCAAAGCTGTCAGCTTCTCCATGATGTAACCCATGTCCTGGTTATTCCTGATGTTTTCCATCGATCCTGTAATGTTGACCATGCTCCGGTCCACCAACTCGGTGATGTCATCCACTTTGCGTCCCAGCACTGCGATGTTATCCCTGCTGTTGCGATCCAACGCTGCGATGTTATCCCTGTTCTGGATCATGGCCCCATTCAGGTTTCCGACAGCTTCACTCAGGGCTTCAATCATTGCCGGCAGCTTTATAGGGCTGTGCACGGCTGCCAGCAGTTTCCGCATGCCTCGATGAATCAGCGCCATGCCCGTTCCAATAAGCATGACACTTGTCATCAACAATCCGAATAGAATAACGTCTTCAACGTCCTCCACAGAAAGAGCCGCCAGACACACGACCCGCCACTTCTCCCAGGCGTCCATCGAGTAGCCAGCTGCGAACGTTCCGGCAGGACATACAGGTTCCCCCGAACCTGAGCTTCTCGTTGAGAAGATGGTGTCAATTGCGTTCAGAGACCAGTTAATCAAATCCATGCTGCTTGAAGATTTGGAGAGCATTTACAGGGAGAGTCTCTTCAGTAGTAGACAAACTAGACGCAGACAAGACAAGATAGCAGAGCAGGCAAGGTTACGGGGAGGAGAGGAGAGTAGGAAAAATGCGACCGCCTTCGTCGAGAGCCGGAAAAGATGAGCAGTGAACAGTAATGATAAAGGGTTCTTATGTAAGCGCCAGATATTTTCCAACAATGCCTGCCTTATGAAGAATAATTAGTCATAGAAATTGATATAAGGTCTGATGGTTGTACAGATCTCTTTATTTGACAATGACCTTGAGATCTACAGCTATAAAGCCATCTTATTTAAGTACCACATCCAGTGTGCCAAGATCTTTCAAATGTCATCTTGTGAGGGCAGCCAGGTGTACCTACGCCTGGAGGCCTGTAACGCAACTGCACTGTGCTGTTGTGCCATGTGGAGCCTCCTTGAAGTGCCATGTGGTCTCCTGGATCTCAATAACGGTTTCCACAGCTGTTACAGCAGTGAAACCATTGCTGTAGCTGCAGGCCAACACATTACCTTGCCTGGAGCAACAGAGGATAGACAGAGGTGGGTATCCTGTAGCTAACATTTGTGATAGATGGCACTCCTGTGTTGCTCAGTGAAAATTACCTCTACAGCTGCCAGAGAATTTCCCAGTTATTCCCAGTATTTACAGGTGCCGGTGCATGTTTTCTGTGGGGGCCAATTCTGAATTGGCCAAATACACAACGGACAGTGGACAGGTTCAAATAACCTGCAGGGTGGCGAGAGTAACCGGCTGTTGTAGCTTCCTGCTGCAGCTGAACACCGCCACATGCTGTGTTGTTGAGGTGGTGATAGAATTTCTCCATGAATGTTAAGCCAACGTCAGTGCGTCAGAGAAGGACTTTGCAAATGTGTTTGTTTACTCACGTGCAAACAAGTTGAAATATTATTATAAACTATATAATTTTCATATAGTTTATTCTATACTTTATTTTTTATGTGCCCAACATATAAAAAGATACTGCCTCTTAGCTTACCTTAGATATTAGCTATAGCTTTAGATATTTCCCACCTGTGGCTTCTCTTGCATCCCAAGTTATCCGAGGAGGCAGGGTGCAAACAACAGGGGAGCGAGGTGTTGTAGAGAATTTTATCAAACAATGGTCAGTTCAGTCAGTGGAAAGAAAGTGCACAGGAGTCCACGATGTCTTATTCTGAAAAGTTTTTTGAAGCTGGATCAAAGAAAATGGAGGATTCATCAATACATTTGCCATGCTGCCTCATTTTTGAAGAAGCTGTCCTCTCTAGCTCGTCTATATTCCCTCAGAGTAGTCACACAGCTACTCTGTGTCTTGAATAGGTCATTAGTCCACAAACCAGCAAAAACGTTTACTCTTTAAGTCCAACTTGCTCAGGAATATAACATAGATGGAGGACCACACATGTAACCATTAAAGTGAATAAAATAATTTATCAAAGACAACTCATCCTAAGCAAACTATAATGTGTTATGTCAGCATTCAGTATGGGCGTGTAACAGGGACGGACTGGCAATCTGGCAAAAAAAAATATATATATATATAAAAAAACACAAACAAAAAAATCAAATATAACTTCACTCATTTTTCTGCGTTGTGTATAAAGATATTCATTGGTAAAATATAACTGTAAGACAGTAAGATGTGCTGCTATCTGTCATGAAATATCACTTTTTAAAGATATAAAATACAACATTTCTGCATTAACATGGTTCACACAGCAGACATCTTGACTTTTCAAACATTATAACTAATGCTGGCTAACTGATTAGCTTTAAGACAAATCTTAAATGGAACTGAGCCCTCATTTATGTGCTTAGTTAAACTTTTCCTGCTATGAGGAGTGCTTATTACTCTCCTGATGTCTATTAAGACGTTTAAGATGTGATTCATATATAAGATATATATTCCACTGATCTCTGACCTTGTGCTCTGATTACAATGATGCGTTCAGACATAAGTTTAGAGCAACATGCAATTATCGAGAGAAACATAAACTAAAATAACTAACAATTAGATTATACTTTATTCATCCCACAGTAGAGAAATGTACTTATCACAGCAGCAAAAAGAAAAGTGCAGTACACACTACAGAAATGAAAGTAGAAAAAATTAGCAACAACACCACGAACAGACAGAAGTATCTTATAACCTACACAGTAAACAAAAACAAACAGACACCTGGCAAACAACAGACAATGTGCAAAATGTATTTGTGGTAAAGTGGCATGATATAAAAAGAATTGTAAGGTAAAGTGACCATCATATGAAAATGTTGCAATGTAAGTGACCATGTAATAAATAACATTGTAAAAGTAGTAACCAAGATATAAATAATACTTCAGAAGTAGTAACATGATATAAATAATATTGCAAAAGTAAGTGACCCTTACTTTTGCAATAAAAGGGAAAGGTGTGTTATCAAATGTTGTGGGCCGGTCTGTTTCAAAATGCCAGGGCCGATTTTTTGTCCCAGTCCGCCCCTGGCGTGTAACATGAAACATATTTATTCACATTTTGCCAATTTGGCACTAGTTCCTGTTAACAATGTATTTCTGAATGTACATACAACTATCACTGTCTTAATTTAATACTGAAGAAAAAAGAATCTATCTATCTACCTACCGTGGATACTGAATATAATGATGTCCTCAGAATGCGTAAGTCACAATGATTTTAAAAATAGTAATAAGCTACTAGACAACTTTTTACAGACAAAATGAACAATCATCTGTTGCTGAGTTAGAAATGAATATTCAGTCCCTGTTCAAATAAAGAAGCTTGTGACTTTTTGTTGTTCTGAAAATTGTATTCAATAACCCTACTAAGGACTAAGTTAGCATGTCAGCCAAGGTAAGGAAATGCTACATGGCCAATATTTACCAAAAAAATTGACAAAGTCAATTATTCAGTACAGGATCAGAAGTTAAAGAGATTATGTCTGTGTACATGTCCAGGGGGAATGACAGTCCTCAGGCAAATGAGAAAACGAATGTCAAGCACGTCAAAGACTGTGTAGTCAGTTAGAAAACTTCGGCAGAAGGAAAAATACACATTGGTATTAAAGCCACCACTCTGGAAAGATCAGCGAGGTGCATACAAAGGGAATCTGGAGTTGGATGTTTCTTGTGTGGCATCAGCTCTGCAGACTTCTGATTATTTCCCATCTCCGTGTCAGAAACCTCCAGGGACAGAAAAGGGCTGGGAGCGAAACATAGTGAATGTGAAGGATAATGTAAGAGAAAATGAATTGTCTCGGGTGGTTGGCTTTGTCTCTCAGGGAGGGATCGCATCTCAATATTATTTTTTTCACAACACCCGGAGTCTGTAAACAGACGACAACTTTTCTTTGAGTCTGGGGTAAATATAAACGTCATTAAGTTGTGTGAAGTCATTTTGTGTGAATCAGTTCTTATTTGTGCCAAAACAATTAGTCAAATTAAGTTACAGAAAATGTGCTCACTGCAAATTTGAAATGAATGTCTCATAATCATTTTGTATGCAAATAACTTTGTAAAGCATTAAACAACAGAATAACAATGCCTGTCAGGCTGCTGCCTACAAGGCTGCCAATCACATTTTCTGC
This sequence comes from Collichthys lucidus, assembly GCA_004119915.2. Classification (NCBI taxonomy): domain Eukaryota; kingdom Metazoa; phylum Chordata; class Actinopteri; family Sciaenidae; genus Collichthys; species Collichthys lucidus. The sequence continues at coordinate 25,693,698 of CM014080.1, read as the reverse complement.
ATTGATCAACAGCAAGTGATAAGAAAACTGCACCACACTGTCGGAAAAGGAAATACTAAAGACTGTCTGTTTGGTGTATAGTCCTCATAGTGGTAAAGATGATACTTTCAACTTTCAAATTTACATTTAAAGCAGTTGATATTCAAGCACTGAAAGACCTTTAAATAGCAGTTAAAATGGACATGCTTAAAGGCGTTATACAGTAGTGTGAATTTTATTCAGCAGCAAACCAAACAAGAAGTCCAACAAATAGAACAACAGGAATGTATGTGTCCATCATTTTGTCCCTCTGTGGCAGACTCTGAACATCCTATCCAGGGCCGTTCAACAGAAGCGTGTGAGGAATCTGACAGTGAAAGGTCTTTTCAGACACATCGTAGTGTGCTGTTGACAGTTTCAAAGCTATTCATTAAGATGAAGGCTTTCTCTGCCCTTGGAGTGGATGACACGGAGCGCAGGGTTAACAAGAAACATATGTCTGGAAATAGAAACACGGCCTTCTGTGTCACCTTCTGTGTCATATCTTTTATCCCAAATCAACACAGTGAGCAGAGGTTGCTGAGCCAACTGAAACTTTGAAGAAGAGATTTTTAAAAAGTGAAAGATTATCTGAAGATACAACCGAGATTTCAGAAAGTACTTCAGAAGGCAGCTCTCCTGCCCTCACATAGGCTGCTCTCGTCACCTTAAAGCAAAGGCTTTCACAGCCACAAAACCTTTCCGACTTTGAAACATAGAAAAAAAAATTGCTGAACAGAGAGTGAAATCAGATGTGTGCTGATAAAGGTTGAAGCAGAAGACTGGATGACGTTGCTGCAAAGGATTTGATCCTGCAGGTCACGCTGCCGCTCACAGGGAAAATATCATAGATCTGTGTATGGTTGTCTCAATATTTGTCACTCACCATGGCGGTCGCTTCAGGTAAAAAAAAAAAAAAAAAATATGCATACTTACGCAAATAAGAAAGAAAGAAATGTGCAGCATGTTCCCGTGTGTAGTAAACAGTTTGTTTCATTTGGTTCACTGCAGACTAAACAAAGTGAAACTCCAAAAACACAAGATGCTGAAAAATGACTGGAGCTAATGTGTTGTGACATTATTGTCCACCATCTGCGTTGTTTGCTCATGGTCACATTGTAGAGTTTTACGCTCGGTGTTGACATTTATTACAGGCATTTTTAATGAAGAAAATGCAAATTCAGAGCAGCCAGCTGTCCTCCTTTGTACTGAGGCAGAGAGACTACAGGGAATGTACTGTACAAATAAATAGCCTAAAGCTTTAATACATAAACGTGCTAATTAAACACTTGTGTTAATATCACCTACAATGAGTTTCATTAATGTTTGTATCAATTACAGTGACTCTGCGCCTGAAGCGCTTATGAGGCAGGGTTACCTCAAAAGAATGTAAAATGTCAACTTTGAATAAATGAAAATTTACTGTTGTGAACAGCCTAGAGTCAGTTTTTAGACCTCAAACACAAAAGGTCTTGGATCAATAACAACATGACCTTGATACCAACACAGTGTGTTGCAAAGTGGGTTCGGTATAAATACAAACACTGGCTGTGAAAAAGAGGAAAATTATTTCATAACCTGGTCACTGTGGTAATTTGGGGTCAATATGTGGAGAGTCAGGTGCTAAAACTAATTACAATAGACTGAAGTGAGGTTAAGTCTGTCCTAGCAAACACTGCATTATGTCATCGTTATAAAAAGGACTATATACTGGACCAGGCCAGCAGCTGAACTAGCTTAGGTCTCAAGCTAAGCCAATCTCCTTCTGGCTCTAGCTCCATATGAAACTCCCAGACTAATCTCTGAACAAATATCTGCATTCATCATGAGCAGATATCTGTTTAGGAGATTAGCTGAAATATGTCTCGCATATCAAATTTGGACTGCAGTGGAATGCCCGATAGCTGTATTCCAGATATCCACTGGTTATACCTGAAACTGAAATGTTGGCTTTGCTGAAGAGGCTAAACTTTCATTAGATGATAGTCGACAGGTTCTAAGATCGCGGCATTTCTCCCAGACATTGAAGGGGCAAGAATCTTCTCATGTAAAAAAAAGCAAATAAAATCTCCAAAATATCTTAAAATTATAATCTATGAAGCATGATGCACATTTAAAATGAAATGAGATTAAATTCAAAAGATAGTAAAGGAGCACTGACAGCTGATAAGAGAGACAATGACACAAGTCTCTGGTATCAACTCCAGCTGGTTTGTATGTCCTGCTCTTCAACGTTTTTGAACAAGAATGTTAATGTTGCACTGCATGCTTTGCTGCAGAACATAAAGATACTGTAATTTGTTCTAAGTCATTTGAATTAACTAGCAGTGTTAGGCTACACAATTTATCCAGGTGAATCAGGGCCGGAATCCAAGAGCGCAATAGAGAACCAGCTGCCATGGGTGAATTACAGCAGATGGGTCTTTCTGAAGCATGGGGAAAGTTAATCCAAAGTTAAAAAAGCTCACAGGAGCGGCGTTCAAATTAACAAAGTTGGCCATAGCACCACTATGCTGAATGAAACAACCTGGTGGTGTCTGAGAAGAGCTCGTCTTTTATGCCACTATCGTTGTGAATGGGGAACAGGTGGTGAGGCAATCAGGCAGGTGAGAGCGTAATTGGAAGCCACGCCCAGCAGCACACACATAGACGGACAAGACAGACAGAAACAGGGGAGTGGGACACAATTAGAAAAAAATATTGCGATGGGATGCGAGGAAAACAGGCTCCACATGGTGAGCAATGAATAAAGTCAACAGAGCAGAACTAAAAAATGATAAACAACATGACTGACAGCTTTTACTAATGTTTACAATGTGTATGTTCAGTTGAAATTACACTGGTCCCCTCTTTACAATAATATATTCATAAAATTAGTTTTTGTCACCTCCTTTTGTAACTTCACAAATGATGGAAGTTTGTATGATCCGATCAATACGGTGAAGTTTTGAACCATCTGCTGTTTGTATAAAAACAGCTTGAAAACAGTAAAGTCTGACAAGACTTTATTCCAAAGCACTGTTCAATGTTTCTGTCAGCTGGACGAGGGATCAGCTCTCGGGACCAAACTAACATTAACAAAGGACTTAATTACGCGTTTTAACAGAAACTATAACAGATTAGTTTTCAGCAAAGCATCATTATCCCCTCAGAGTGTACTGTAAACTCAGATGAAACTAAAGGCCCAAACAGATTGAAAGCAATAACGGAGCCGCGCCTCATAATGATTGTGATGTGTGTTGAGCCATTTAAAACAAGAGGTGTGCTTCAAAAGCTCATCAGATGATTTCAGTGTGTTTGGGCATTCAGGGAAAACTCCTATGATTCTCCAGTATATACTTAAATGCCCTAGAGACCAGAATGCTGTATGGTATTTGGCAATCAGTCATATTAGTTTACTGTTTCCCCAGTGGCAGCTTCATATCCATCTGTACTGTCAAGAAGAGATGTATAGCTGGTGTATTTGTGTCTCATCCTGTCAACACAACTTTCAATGTCCGTCACACATCTCCTGGGGTTTATAAGACCATGGTTTTTATTTTTAAGCTGGATGTACCGAGTGTGTGGAAGGTGAATTTGTACATTATAAAAGCATCAGAGATGAAATCAAAGGATTTAATCGTCCCTGACAAAAGATGGCACACCAAGGCTACTATAAGTGCATTCCACTTTATCTGTATCTACCCTTCCAACACAATCCACAATTTCTCTTTCCATGTTGCCTTGGGCTGATCAAAGCGCCTTTCTGCTGTGGAAGAGTCCCCAAGGTCTATGAATGAATAATACTACACACACACACACACACACACACACACACACACACACACACACACACACACACACAGTCACATGGCCACACACCCTCTGATTCATAATAATCCCAGCTATAATTAAAACCACTTCTATTTTCTGAGCAGAACACACATGAAAACGTGTCTCGCTGCAGTGTCTCATAAGCCAGAGGTCACTACTTAAAATAGGTCATGAACATGCTTTTAGTTTGTAAAATTTCATTAAGAAGAAAATTGTCTGTAAGTGTGCCCTCGGTTGGAACAAGATAAAGAATCGTTTGAGATTTTCCATTTAATAGTTCTAAAACGCCCTTTACTTTATCAGTCTGTGATGTTCACTACATTTCAGTGATGCTACATTTTATATTTTTTGCTGTGATTCTCTGCACACTCTAAGTGTTACACATTAGCTCACAATAGCTCAACTCAATAGTAGCTCAATAACTAAAAAAGAAACCTCTGTACTTTGATTCCAGCCTTTATCTGTTTGGTTAGGTGCAATGGGATTATACGATTGGTGTTGGAGTCAAGATGTCATGATGGCAGTCATGACTGTGGTTGTTTCTGTGTTTCCCCTTGTTTCCCCATCCTTGTGTTGTGTTTACTTGTCTGTCTGTGTTGTGGGCGTGGCACATTTCCCTGGGCCTCCTGGTTAATCATCAAATGAAGCACACCTGCTGTTCCTCACCTCACCTGCCTTCCATCAACTCATCACTCCACCTGCATAAAAACCCTGGCCTTCCTCCCACTCCTCGTTAGATCGTTTGTTCAGCCTCCGTGGTAGCTCGCGTTCGGACCGTCTTTAACTACTTGTGCTCCTTGTTGTTTCCTGAACTCTAACCACTGTTCTCTTGTGCTCAGGTCCACCACCATCGTCACCTCCTTTCACCTGCTTGCCTGCTCTTCATCCACCATCTTCCGACAGTCCAGACTCGGTGCCACCTCCATTCCAACCACTGCTTCACCTCAGCCATTCCCTCCACCTCGTATCGGGCCCTCTCCTTCCCCTCTCTTCCCACACCTCAATAAATCCCATTCTCTCTAACCGTTGTCTGATCCTACATCCTGTGCAACCATGACACAAGATCACCTCAACTGGGACCAAGTCTGTGGTTTTATTGGTCTAAAGAACACGTCTGTCATCTCCTTCCAGACACTCACAGCTACTTCTATTGTCATTCATTTTTTTGATGTGTGTGTGTGAGTTGTTTTTTACCGTTTAACGTGTTGGTTTTGCATCCAATCACAGTAAGGTTATAAACAAACACAGCCATTCTAATCCCATTGTTTGTGGTTTTGACTCTTTGAAACTCTTTGTCTAAGACCAAGATTGAGAAAAACTCCATGATGAGACTGTATACATGATCTTCTCTGTGATCACATGACTTGAGATCACATGAGTTTGTCCATTGATCCCTCTGGCGTGATTATTCTAGTTTCTGTGGACAGATGGGTCAAAAATTGAACTGTTTGGTCACAACCAAACCCACAGTGTTGAGAAAAGTCCCAACAGTGTTGCATTAAGATCCGAGCCTACTTCTCATACTTGGGATAGGGAAACAATTCCCTATAGTCCAGAGAATCAGGATTTTTGATGAATATTGTAAAATGTTGGCACATAATCTCAAGCTGTCGATTGTGAAGTTTTTTTTTTTTGCTAAAAATGGATCAGGCAACACGATAAAGCTCTGAAGTATTCCTGGAAAACCGCCAAGGACCGGCTGAGAAAGAAAAATATTTGTGTTCTGAATTAGCCAAGTCAAAGACCTAACCTGGATTCAATCATAATGCCCTGAAGCTGGCAGATTCAACCTCACTTAACTGGCTGCATTTGCAAGGTGGATTTGCCAAAAATCCCCCAAAGCAGATGTAAGAGATTGATTAGTCGCTACAGAAACCATTTATTGCTGGAAAAGGAGCTGCTATAAAATGTCAAAATGTCTGCCTTAAAAAAGAAACTCCATCTGGGAGGTCCAATGAACCGAAAAAATTAAAATCACTTACTTCTACTTTGGATTCGCAGGGTGTTTAATTTGTATTGACGTGAAATGGGGACAGACTCTGTACCATAATAACTAACAGAAGAGCTATGTCTGGATTAATTAAGATAATTGCCATTTCACATTACCTTAAAATGTTTTTCTGTTTATCACAGTGTTTAGAGCTAATTCACCGGGCGGTTTTGGGACAAAACAGAAAAAAAAAAGCTTTACGCTAAAGTGGGCAGAGCTACCATTAACAGAATACAAAATGAGACTCTTGATGGAAAATAATGCAATTTTTTCTAGCTTACACAAAGCTCCTATTTGGGTATTGTTGATCTCATTAATGTTGCCTGTAGACTGCGAGTGAGGCAGAGGAATCAGAGTTTCAAATCAATAATCAGGGTAATCCGTATTAAAGATAATTATAATTATATGCATGTGTGAAAAAAATGTGCTGACATTTTAGAAAATCGAAGATATATATATATATATATATATATATCATACATGATGAATGAAATTCGGGGGTAACATCCTGCAACCCTAAATTAATACAACTCTACAGATGCTCTGTATTCAAGGGATAATTGGGTCTCCAATGAACACTTGAGGTTAGTATTTTTCAGATGATGGCTCTCTGTTGGTAATTGCCAATTTCAGTCTTTGTGTCTTCTTTCGTTGTTTACGTGCTCTCTGGTTTGTTTACTCTCTTGTTATGTGATCTGGTCAGCATGTGAAGTGACAGGCGTTTAAGGTTGAGTCATCAGACGGGAGGCGTTGCATTAATTTTGAAAGACGCTCTCACTGCCATGCTTTTCTAAAGGGGCCTCTTCCTTTTCTCAACCCTCCTGCTGAGCACCCTTACCGGGCAGAGGGAAGCTCGAGGGGCTGCTCTACGGGCTCTCTTTGTCTTTCATCAGACGTTCTCTTCTTTTTTCTTTAAAACACGTTCTTCTGCTTTAAACACCATGAAGCAAACATTTCTTCTTAAACCCTCTGTCGTGACTGATTTGACCTGGTGTTTTATTTTTCAAATGTTTCTGTCTTGATGCTTGCCAGTGTCAGAGGCTGTCATGATGGCAGTCGTGACTGTGGTTGTTTCTGTGTTTCCCCTTGTTTCCCCATCCTGGTGTTGCGTTTACTTGTCTGTCTGTGTTGTGGGCGTGGCACATTTCCCTGGGCCTCCTGGTTTATCATCAAATGAAGCACACCTGCTGTTCCTCACCTCACCTGCCTTCCATCAACTCATCACTCCACCTGCATATAAACCCTGGCCTTCCTCCCACTCCTTGTCAGATCGTTTGTTCAGCCTCCGTGGTAGTTCACGTCCGGACCGTCTTCAACTACTTGTTCCTTGTTGATTTCCTAAACTCTAACCACCAATCTCTTGTGCTCAGGTCCACCACCATCGTCACCTCCTGCTTGCCTGCTCTCCATCCACCATCTTCTGACAGTCCGGACTCCGTGCCACCTCCGTTCCCACCACTGCTTCACCTCAGCCATTTCCTCCACCTCATGTCGGACCCTCTCTTCCTTTCTTCTCCCACATTACAATAAATCCCCTTCTCTTACTAACCGTTATCTGAGCCTGCATTCTGGGTCTGTATCTGTGCAACTATGACAGAGGCACGTTTAGCAAAGGTTTGGTAGGGCTGTCGCATCTAATGACAGGAGATGGTTTGGATAGAAGTGCCACACATCTGTTTCAACATGCATGATTTGAGGAAACATTTGTTCCTGTTTTTATTTGTCTTTTTGACTCTTTTCCTCAGTACCGTTTTGTTTAAATATGGCAGAGAGTAATGGAACAGGAAAAAATTGTCACAGTGAGCTGTGAAGAGCTGCAGGTGACAGGCTGCTCACCTTACAGTACTCTGCTATTATGTGGAAAACTATAATGATGATATTTATATAGCACCTTTCGAGAGAAGACATAAAATGAAAGCAAACAGAGCAATAACCAGCTGAAATGAAAAGGCAAAAACAAATTAAATACAAGCACGTCTAAACAAATAGTTCTTAAGCTGCTTTTTAAGAGTGGAAACTGATGAATATTGGTGCAGTCTATTTTGCTCTAATCCCATTCATTGCAGTCTTTCGAACAACTCGGGGTGAGCTGCACATCATGGCTTTAAAAGGAAATTGAAACAAATTACAAAAAGGTCAAAGAATGCCGGAACTGATCTTTCATGAAGCTTTTTATTCATGCCTTTTGAAGAACACCATCCACACATTCCCCAGCTTATTTATTCACCGCCTCATCACAGCATGTACCTTTATTGTGCGTTAACTACCACGGCTGAAAAACCTCTTTTGAGTCAGCCTTCTCGTTACCGCTCCCTCCGTCTCTCTCACTCACTCATTCTCTACCTCATTACCGCAGCCCCCTCCCCGAGGGCATTCTTATCTGTTTTAGCCGGCCTGGCCTCACCTACGCCGGTACTGAAAGAAGGTTGTAGGGAAGGGAGACAGACGTAGAGATGGAGGGGATGATGTGAGAAGAGTTGGAAAGAGGAGTGTAGAGAGATGAAGAGAAAGAAAGAGGGGGAGAGGGCTTTTCGCTCGCTCACCTGGGGCGTCTCTCATTGATTTGCTGCTCTTTTTGAGCGGCTCTTTTATTTACACACAACTTTATTTATTCAGGCTCGCATCGGCACACAGGAGGAGTCAGCCAATTACCTATGCATTATTGACGAGGATGCTGTCGACCTCTCGGGGTTCCCATCTCCTCCTCTCCTCCCCTTCCTCCTCTCCCTTCTCCTCCCTTTACATCTTCTCCCGCTCCTTCTTCCCCCCGCTTTCATTTCTTTCTTTTTACACTCACTCCCTTTTTCCTCTTCTAATTTCTGCATACTTTATCACCTCCTGTTTTTCCTTCGTCTCTCGCTTCTTTCTTCTCTTCCCTTTCCTTCTTTTTCCCCCCCTCGTCTTGAGGTATTTTACTACAAAACAAAGGCGAGATGACTCAACAATGACTCATCCACATACAGTAGGTTACACACAAACACACACTACATATTAAGATCTTGCTGTTGTTCTCAATAACTGTCAGCCCTGAGCATACATGCATTAAATTCAATACAATAGGCTTTTATCACTACAGTCTCCCAAGTTTGAACCTTACTAATCTTCAGTCTTGGCACACTGGGGGAGATTTATTCCCAGAGAGGAAGACGCAAATAGCAGCACATCTAAAGCGAACAGGAAACAGGCCCACTCCACCTTGATGTGAAAAGCCCAGCGGGGATCTGACCACATGACTAAGGGTGCTGGATCTCTCCTCCTCCTCCATTTCAAAAGGATGTTGGCGTCATTAAAGAACCAAAGAAAGCACTACAAAGAGATGAGTGTTTGTCTTCACATCTGTAGGCGAGCTCCCAGTCACAAACACGCACTCATCAACACAGTGGGGTTTACATTGTTAGCGTGTAAATAAAAATGAAAACACACACACACATACATATGCTGTTGTATTATACAAAGGCTGAACAGGGACCGAGCAGTGTGCAGAGGTAAAAACCAGGAGGCAAAGTAATTAGAGTCACACGTACTGTAGCAGCTACAATGTACAAACCAACAAACAATGTGTGTGTCAGCAAGAATGTTGCAGCAAAGGTTTGGCAGACAAATTGGACCTCCGAGAACTATTAGAAAAATGGCACGCAAAATGTGAACAAAGGAGAAAATAAATGAAAAATGAGAATTTGTGTTGAAAGCTGACAGTGTGTGTGTGTGTGACGTTATGAGGACAGACTGTGTGTGTGTGTGTGTGTGTGTGTGTGTGTAGGCTAGTGTGACCACACGTCCCAATAATTATTCAGCTGTGTACATCAATCTGTTACTGTACTGATTAATTATTGTTTAAACGGCGTAAATAATATGCTTTGATGTGGTTCTAATTCAAATTCCTTAACAGCCGACAGACCACATAGGACTGATGAAATGATAATAAGCTCATTAATGCTACTTTGTAGATGGAGTCGCCCACACAGGCTGCAAACACGCACATGAGCAAGAAGAAGTTGGAGACTTGATGTGGACACGCAAGTTCTACTCCACAACAAACCAGGTAGAAATATTTTTACTACATTTATCTTAAAGCAGCATCATGGAGAATTGTTTCCCAGTATCAGAGGAATGCCAGTGGTGAACATGGACAGCTGTACATGTGTATTTATAATGATTATATTAATTATGATAAAAAAAAGCCTATACAACTTTGCTGAAAGACAAACATCAAGCAAGTGCAACAACATAACACTAGTCCAACGGCAAGAGGGCCAGCTCGACGTCTGTCTTTTAACTGTTTATTTCACAAAGCTCTCACCAACGACCAAAGTCACTGCCAGATTTATTACTGTCTGGCTGCCTCTCACTCTGTCTCTCTCTTTTTCTCATCATCCTCTTGGGTCTTTTGCCCACTCTCCCAGCCACAGTTCTGGTGCCCATTCTGGCATCGCTCCCCGTCAGCATTCCCTCACACTTCGTGGCTGAAAACCTCTTCACAGTGGTCCAAAACACCTGCAGTACAGTCCAGGCAGCCCAGCTAACAAACTGAGCTAACAATAGTTAACAGCAGCTATCGTTCATAGCAGTTTACTTTACTGTCCATCGGGGAACTTGGTAAATCACAGAGAGTTGAGGCTGAGCAACATCAGAATTTCTAAAAAAAAAATATGATCCAGTTTCACCAAAATCAGTGAAATAGTTGATGGTGTTACATATTCTGATTACAAGTCAGTGCATCATTAAAATCCTATCCCACCTCAAATTGATTATTTTCTGTAATAAAAGTTACGTAATGTCGCTTAAAGAGGTTGGATTTAGTGGTTACTTCAGAGATAACGATTGTATATACAAAATACATGTATGAGAGAAATTACGGATGCAACTTTCAACTTTAATTAATCTCAAAATTCTTCTCTCAATTAATTAATCATTAATCATTTGCTCTTGCCTCCATAAAATGGTATAAAAAGGCTCAAAACCCAAATATATTTGGTTTAGTATCATATGAGACGAAGAAAATATCAGCGGTGGGAGATTGCTCGACAGAAATCCTGAGCATTAATAACTACAAATCTACAGGTGACTCAAGTTCAACACCTCTGCACAAAAACTCAGACTCAGATTCAGACTAAAATTTAATTAGGATCAGATGCATGGATGAAAAATCATCAGTTTTCCTCGTTATAAGCAACACAAAGCAAACGCACAGTTTGCTACCATGCATGTGAAGCGTACTGTGGAACCTGATACAGACAATTAAATTAAATCACGCATGCATGCTCCTCTCCGTTGGAGAACAAAAAGCAGCGTCAGAATAATTGTTCAGAGAGAGTCTCAGTCTCACATGGACAGAAGGCAGATGAGCTGTTTTCAGTGAAGGAGGCTTGATTAGGCGTCACCCTCGGTGATCAGCCGCTTTCTGTCTAAATGTTTCCCAATGTGAATTCACTGGCGTGCAAAATATATTTTTCCCATTTTTATAAAGAGGTGAATATGAAAAAACTAGATATCCTTTTGGTTTGGAAGTCCTTGATGACGGGATAATATTCCTCTTTGATGAAAGTGCAAAGAAATGTGTTATTTTGATGATATCATTTTTATGGAAGGCAGAGAATAAATATGAATCAGTAAAGTGGCTGACACTGACATTAAAATTTGCTCATTACCTGGTATTTGTGCACTATTTGTTTGTTTTGCTTCACAGAGTGTTTACGTCTTTCTGCCTGGATGGAGCCTTCAGTCACAAAGAATTGTAAAAACTCACAGCCAAAAAAAAATCATTCTGCAGGAAGAGTACCCTGAAGGCATTTTGAGGACTGTTTAAGCTCATGCTGTGCAGCGGATCCTCTCAAAAACACACACTGACTCAAACACACACTCTCTGTGTGTCCTTCAGAGGCAAGTCAAGAGGGTTTTAATGGCAGTTCTACAAAAACAGTATATACAGCTGTTGGAAAAAAAAAATCCCCATCTGGTTCTTTTAGCAGCCATGTGTAAAGTTTGAAAGTCACCCTGAGAGCAGATTAAGACTTTCAGAGAGAGATGGAAACCTCCGAGTTTATAGGATCAAATTAATATCTGACGGGTTGTAATAAAACATGCTCTGTCTTCAGTGGTTTAGTTTCATGGGCAAGCATCTACCGTACATGGCCTCTCACACAGTCACGACCTGCAGATATCAAACCAAGATCATGAACCTCATCTCCCGTCATTTATGTTCATATTTAGCCAATTTGCATCAGTTATTTTTATCCATTGCCAAGCAGGATGATGTAAGAAAGGACAGTAAAGGGACAGCGAGCATGGGCATAGTAAGCATTTGATTTCCCCAGTGGAGGCTGTGTTCAGGTCCTGTATCATACTGGAAAGCCAATGTTGACATTTAACTGTTTAAACCATGGCCACAACCTGAACTGGATATGTTTGACATTTTGGTGGGGGAAACCCCTTGTTTACATTCTTGGAATGACTTCCTAGACCCTCCCCACTGGTTGCCTAGCAACTTCACTCTAAAGAAGTGCACAAAGAATTAAACTAATATAATATAATGTGCGGATTTGTGAGAGGAGATTGAACAGAGCCAGGTTAACCGGTTTGCCCTATTTCCAGTCTTTATGCTCAACTAAGCTAACAGTCTCTTGATCCATCATCATAGTATTCATCAAGTATTAAAAACAATTCCATAAACGATATTTTAATGTTTTTCTGATATTTTGACATAAAAGGTAATCCAAAAATATTAAGCCAATGTGCTCAGTTTTTATTCTCATGAATGATCACGCATGCTCATGGAGTTAACACCGTCGGCTGCTGCCCGCTCTGATGTGCCGCTCATGGAGAGAAAGGGCTGATTTTCTGTGCGAGGCTAAAGTGCTTTTTTATGATCATTGTAAATATTTCACTCAAGAAGATGGATGAATTGCGGGATGAAAAGTATTCATTGCAATTTGAATTGCCTCTGGTGTTAAATTGAAATCACAGTGAGCCGGTGAATGGGGTGACTTTTTTTTTTTTCCCCATGCCGCTGCGGGTCAATGAGGATTTGATGAATCTACTTTGGCATTCACACTTGTGATTTATTATTCATTGAATTCTGCTTTAGTCACTGGGATTCAGACGAGAGCAGCTCTGTTTCTCTTTTACAGACACATACGTATGATATGTATGACACACGGGTCGTCATTTAATAGTTAATCAAAGAGCTGCGTATTGATTATACAGATGGCCTTCACGACGGTTGCGCTTAATCTATTCTCACTTGAAAAAAAAAAAAACAACAAAACAACCACAACAAAAGCAAACAAGCAAACAAAACTTTGTACATCAAGTACTGAACTGAAATTACTTTTGAATGTTTTAAAACTAAACAGAGTCTCAAAACTATAATTTACGAAAATACCCATAAATCGATGCAAATAAAATCTGTATCTGTTTGAACAGTGAAAAATACAACATGGATGTTTTAGGAGCATGTGGTGTAAAGGAGGACAGAGATGTGAAGGATTCAGGACACCTGGACATGGGGCCATAAATCGGGGCTGACCTGGACAAACCAGGACATTTGGTCACTGAAGACCCACCGAAAGTCTCAGAGAAACTCTAGTTTGGAAAACTTTAGTTTGGTTGATATAAAAATATAACACTGATGGGCCATCGCTAACCTGCTATCAGATGTAATGTATTAATATCTGGATTATTGTCTTATCTTTTCACAATTCAATGTCAAAACAGCAAAATTAAGCAATGTTTGGAGGAGTGCATTTTAGTCATCGAGACCATTTTCAACAAATGGATATATAAAAAACGCGCTGCTATTTGAGGGAGCTGCCAAAGAATCTCAGTGTGACAAGGATTCTACTGATTCTACAAATTCCCTTAATAAGGTAACAAGTTCTAGTTCGATCAACAACATGAAATACCACGTACAGTGTAAAGAGGAGGTCGAGGCAGTGGAGGCAGTTGCAGCAGCAAACAACGCTGGCATGAGCACAAGTAGCTCTTAGACTTCTGTGCTGTGACAAATGATGGCCGGCTGGTCGGGTCATCAGATCAGAAAAATGTGTCGTTCAAGAAGGTGAACTCATTGAATTTGGAGGACTTGCTGCTTGATGCTGGCCGTGACCATCCGTCAAAAAAACATTTATAAAAAACTACACTTCAAGTTTTGCAGTGACGAATGGAACAAGAAGCAGCTGTTGGATGAAGAGCAGCTACTCAACAACTCCATTCACAAGGTCCCGCTGAGGGAAATGTCTGGCTGTCTAGCTACTAAACGCACCACTATGTTCACCAGTAACTGGGTGTTTCTACTTTTTTGCTGAAAAAGACACGATGAGAGTGAACCTAAGCAGAAAAGTTGAGTGCTGACACCAGATCTATAAATCTGATGTGAGCTGTAGACTCAGGTGATAATTCACTGTAGGTTCACAGTGTTATTAGCTATTATAAAAATATCAAATACACGTTATAGATCTACAAAATAAGACCACATTCTTGGACAATTCTCACTTGTTAACCATAGATAAAAAGGCTTTTGCATAATATATCCATTTACATTTAACTGTGCGTCACTGAACCATAATGCAGACTGTTACAGCTGTAACACAACTATTCGGTTGTAATGTCATGCAGACAGTTTTTTTCTAGTGATTTCTTCTGTTTCCCAGAATGCTGCTGGACAGCCTCCAGGATTAATGGGCCTGAACTCGCCACATAATGGAGTACATAACCACAGCTAAAACAACTAAATAAGTCGACATTACTGCAGATATTGGATATTATTTTCCAGTTAAAAAAAAAAAAGTAAAAGCCATCAGTAAAACACTTTGAAGACGTTCAACATGTGATTTCTCTTCCCTCTTTTGTCACTCGCTCCGTCACTTCTTATCGACAGGTGCTGACTGTCGACTCCGCGTGACAAAGATCAAACATGTCTGCCACAGTCGGATAAATTGATCGCAATCCAGATGAATGTCAGTGGTGGGAGGGTGTAGCAACAATAATAGACGAAGCACTCGAATCAGAAAGGATTGGAACTGAGTGAATATGACAGACAATATAAAAACCACCTCAACACTTTGATCTGTTCAGATTTTTTTATTTTGTGATTTGTTTTTCCATCATAAAGCCAAGAGGACTCTTTAAAAACCCAGTCGAGAGCTCTAAAGGCTTATTTATTGAAAAATAATCTTGTACCCTTTATCTTTGTCCTCTGTCCTCCTCCTCCTTCCCTTTTCGCGACCAGAGATGATTGCATTGACCGATGTTGCCTCAGACTTGGGGTTCAGTCTGATAAATGACTCTGCCCATCATTGGAGGAGGGGAGAAAAAAAGTGAGGGAGATAACCTGGTTGTCCATCATCCTTTGTCCAAGTGCAGAGAGGAGATTGGATATTGACCCGAGGTTGCCTTCTTGAAGCCAAGATATTTGAAGTCTCTGTCATGGAATGACACTACAGTCACAATACTGAGTTTCTCTGCAGTTCAAGTGTATATTTTCAAACTTAAACCCCCTATTTTTGGTTCCAAAAAAGAAATGCTGTGTATCAAACAACATAAACATCTTTTAGAAACTATTATCCTGTAGTCAGAGGGTTAATGTGAAAGTTTGTTGGTAATAAATTCCTTTGCTCCTGCCTGTGATGACACCTGGTATCATTGGAGTTCTGTTATAACAACTACAGTCAACCAGACTATTCAGACTTACTTTCAGCTTTCAAATCCATGCATGTTCCTCCTCATCCTACATTTACTGTTTTTGAGGCGGCGAGCTGCCTCTCTGCACCATCACGTAATCTGTCACAGCTCTACACCTGCTCTGGCCTCTGGGTGCCCTTTTCCCCCCTCGTCATTCTGCGTCTAATTCGTCTGCGTCTGTCCTTCACGTGCCCGGTCATTATAGACAGTCTCTGCACAGCGCCACCTGGCCGTGGCGGAAGTCTCTGCAGGGGCAAAGACGTCTGTATTTGGGGGAGTGTCCTGCACAGCTAAAGAGGAGGGGTTCACGCTGGAGGCCACACTCCCGCCGCACCACAGAGAAGGCTGGAAGGATGTGGTTGATCTCGGAGTCCACCACCTCGCACTGCACCTCCAGCCTGAGGGGCGAAACAGAGAGGCAGAGGTCTGAAAACAACGTGAAACAGGAGTTCACTGGGTTTAACCACAGGGAAAATGTTCTTCAAACGAACTTAGGAAATACAAGTAACACAAGTTATTTTTATTTGACACAAGTAACAGGAAAGTGGAAGCGGCAGAAACCCCAAATAAACGGAAATTTGCAAATTTCATCACTTTCATCACGACAGATGCCAATTTAAAAAAAGAGAACGATGAAATTCAGTGCAAAGAAACTGTGAGGCAGGTATGAAATGTCAGAGAAGGGACCTGAGCTATGAGGACGAGTAACAGAAACAAGGGGGAGTGGTGCTGTAAACTGAGACACACAGAAAAAAGAAGAAGTAAACACAAAAGAGACTTGGAGGATGAAACAAAAGCAAAAAAAAAAAAAAGAGCTGATACCAGTCAGGAGGGAGAATGTTTGGAGGAGAGACTCAAACACCAACTGGCTTTCTAGTGTCTGAGCTCCAGAAAAGGCAACATCTGAAACTTAAGTTTCTGGTTCAAGTGCCTGGAGCTGGTGCAGTAAACTAAAATAAATACCTGGTGAAGTTCAGCCTGACTTGTTCTCAATGCCAACTCATATAAGAGAAATTATGCACCCAGTGCAGAAAGGTGTAGGTGAAGTGTAACCACTGGGAGCCTTTCAGCTACACAGCCGAAAAAACAATGTTTTGTTTCCGTGTTGTCTTTATATTTTTTTGTGTTTTGACCACGGATGGTGAGTACACTGGTGTGTACAGAAAATTTGTGATGAGATGTTGAACTATCATCTTCACACATAGAGGACAGACCAAAACAGCGACAGAGACGTGTCTGGTAAGGTTTCAGGGTCAGGAATGTCTCTCTGGGTAAATTAAAGGAACGGTAACTAAACCTTTCCTTAATATTTGGTTGACATACACTAAATTCTGCTTATGGTCAGGTATGCCACATGTAACTCTGACATTACTTCAAGCTGACTTACCCGTGCAGGGCGTCCTTGTTGTTGATGAAGCGGAAATGAGCAGGCTCACAGATAAAACTAGCTGAATGGCACGCCTCCACACAGGACTGGCCCTCTTGAGATACGAGCAGCCTGAGGGAGCTGAGAGGAGGCCAAGCAGGCGGGGCAGTCACGTTGGACCCCCAGCCAAGGGCTGTGGAATTGGGCAAGGGCACAAACAGAGGTCCTGTAATCCTGCTGCCAGAGGAAGACCCCTGTCTGGAGAGGTTGGCTGGGATGAAGGGAGACTCTGGGGCACAGAAGTCCTGGAGGAGAAAGATATGGTGGAATTAGTTTGTGAAATCGTATTGTTGTGGTAGACTGTTGCACAATGTGTCTTTTATTGTGTTTACAGGCAGAGGAATGGTCACATAAAAAGGGGAATTTCAAACAAAGAGAAACTTTGGAGTGTATTTTTATACAGAAGAGGGTACTGTGGACTCCTGCTACACTTCAACTGAGATCTCTCAAGAGGAGATCTCTTCATGTGAGGGTGCTCCAATCTGGATTTCTTGGGCAGATTACCAATCACTAGAAGCTGTATCGACTGACACCAATCACAGGATCTATTTGAAGCCTTATCATGTAGCATTCATCATTTAGTTGACTATTCATAACAACATTGTCTAATAATTCAGAGATAAGAAAGTGTCATAAAGAGATAACAGTTTATTTACTGGCAGGCAACATGTGCAAAATATTGCACTTAGAGACACACACCGTTATCTCTGCCTCTCACTGCACACACACAGCAGCTTGCCTCGCCTCCTTCCGTTTCTCTCTTGCTGTATTATTATACAGAGACGGTCTGTGTGAGTCTGCTCTGTTGACTTTCTTGATCAGCAGTATGTTTTTTTATAAAGTTGGCCAAAAAACACAAATCACTTTTTGGATTTTTTTTTTTTACCTGCAGCTCCGTTTTCACAACAGCGGGTGAGCCATAGGTGGAGGAGACAAAAGGAAAGTGTCTCTTTTTCTATGCTCTGTCTGTTTCTGTTCAACTGAACATGAATATACTGGGCAGCAGGACCAAGTAAAATCCATGTGAGGGAAATACTAGATACTTTCTTGTGGAATAAAATAAATGCATTATCTGATTGGCGCTTATAGAGACCATTGATCAAACTATTTGAGCGACTATCAGCAGATAACGATCGGTGGCCGATCAATCGGAGCACTCGTATCTTTATGTCTGGTTTGTGCAGCAAGAACAAACTGTTTCAATGTTTTTATGAGCACTTGACTATTGTTTTAAGACAGACTTGAAAAATTTGAATCTCTCCTTTAACAGTGAACGTTCTGCTGTGTCACCACCTCCACAGCTGCCGGCTACATTCAGTGCTACTAACAGCCTGTGTCATATGCTGCTGCAGGTTGCTGTTGCATATGTGTTTATTAGGCCAGACTGCATGATTACAATTCAACACTGATGTTACCGCAAGACAATTTTTGGTAATTAATGTTTGCTCACTGCTGTTAGGCTGTAATTTATCTTCATATGACATCTGAGAGCATCGCAGAACAAGCTGTACAACAACAAGCTGTGCTGTCTTTTACATATGAACAAAATACTTTATAAAGGAATGAATAAAAACATCCAAGAAAGTGTTTAGCCATAGCTGCTACAGCTAACTAATAAACATTTTTTTGGGCCTCTTTCCTTTTATTGATAGTACAGCTGGAGATCGACAGGAATTGTGGAGAGAGACATGCGGGAAGGGGTCGCACAGGTCAGGAGTCGAACCTTGGCCTCCGCAGCGAGCCTTCGCATATGAGGCAGCTGCTTAAGTTACCGAGCTAAACACAGTAAAAACCGTGTAAAAACACTTGATTGACCAACCATGACCACTGGTCTCTGTGGTAAATCTTGCGGTGAACTGGGATCTAGTTTAAGTTTCTCCTGTTTCTCTTTCCTCGGTATAAATGCTGTAGTAGAGGTTTCTGTGTCCATACCAGCTGCCAGTCAGGAGCACACAAAAGTTGCTCAGAAACCCTCTGCAGTTTGTCTGACATCTAGTGTGGTATTATTAAAAAAAAAAAAAAAAACTCTTTCCTTCATCCCAGTCCTCCATCACCATCGGGCCCACTCCTCCTCCTTACTCATCCACTTCTCATTAGTGTCAGTAGACCTTCTGTTTTGGAGCCGGAGGGCAGATATGTGGCTCATAATGAGAGTTAGCATGTAGATTAATCATAAGGTCTACATACGTGTACATGTAGAGAGACACTGACACGCACACACATGAGTAGAGATGCACAGTGTTCTGGGTGTTGAATGCACACAATGATGAAATATTGAGCAGAGTGGGGAGTCTGAGAGCTGCTGAACAGAGAGAGTGGGGAGAGGACGAGCGGACTGAAGGAAAGAATCTGTGTGTGTGTGTGTGTGTGTTTTGTCCAGAGCTGTGTGTGTCTTCACATGAACTGGACCTCACCTGATGCTGTATGTAAGAATGGACTCTCTCCAGCATCCCCTCGCAGGTGTACTCGTAAGGCAGATATGGCTCGACCTGAAAAAACGCAAACACAGTCCTTACCCCATTATCATCTACATAATATTTCTGGACATATTTAAAGTGTAAACTTCATTGTTTATGCTAATTACAATACATTGTGTCTTTTTCCTTGATCATTTCAATAGATGAATGTTTCTATTGTCATATTTCTGTGAGGTCTAATCGCAGCACGTCACTGCATGGAAACTCATTAGGATTTATTTGCATACCAATAGCTCATCCCCTGCTGTGATGTGCAGGTTTTATAACTAAAGCCCACTTTTGATTGGCCTAATTAGAGACGAGAGCTGGAAACAATATACATATTCCTTTGTGTTTCTCACTCATACAAACATGTTCAATACAATAACACAAAATGACTAAAGCTGCAATGCTAGGATTAAACTGAATTAGCTGATTTTTAAAAAAATGTTTTATATTGTTGATATCCTGTTTAGAAATCAGCCACACCGTGAAATAAAGCTTCAATATTGCTGATGTGAAGGTGTAAAATATGAAAACGGCTTTTCTCCAGGTTTAGAGGCTAACATCAGACTTCAGAGAGATTGAAGTAGCATGTCTTTACACGCTAATGCAAAAAGCTTCCCTTTTGTAAATGATACCCGACTTGCTAAATTGCATTTCCAACTTGAACTCAAAGCAGTCTAATGCTCAACCATGTGTGAAATCAGACTTGGCCCATTTCAAGTGAAAACCTTTGAGAAGCAAGTGTGCAGGGATGATGCAATTTAAAAAAGTTGCACACACTAAACATCTGATCAAAGCCTCGTGTTAATCTACTCTGTAAGCTAGAACAGGAAATCAGCACGTGGATACACAAGCTCTCTGCCGTAACTATCAACTCTCTGTAACTCCTCTTCTGTCACTTCCCTTGTTCAGCATTAATTAACCAGGCAAGGTGACTCAGAGCATGTCCTCATTTACAGGAGTGACTGTGGGGAGATTTTTTATTGGTTTCTAAAAGAAGACAGTTGACGAAGCTTAAGACACAAAATATTGCACTTTTCTCATCAATCTCTTACACGCTGTGTTATAAAAATACGGTTTATCTATTCTAAGGAAAATACTAATTCAATC
Source organism: Collichthys lucidus (assembly GCA_004119915.2). Lineage (NCBI taxonomy): Eukaryota > Metazoa > Chordata > Actinopteri > Sciaenidae > Collichthys > Collichthys lucidus. The sequence continues at coordinate 25,673,201 of CM014080.1, read as the reverse complement.
TACTACTACGGCAGGGAATAGTAAGGCATAATTTGGCCAAACATTGTGCAAAAGTCTTCTACTGCAAACGATAAGTCGAACAGAAACTGAAAAATCCAAAGGCAGATAACAGTGGAATGAAAGGAGATAACAAATCCAAGGGTGAGAAGGAAAGAAAGAAAGAAATAGAGAAAGAAAGGATTTATTGGAACATGAGGACTTGTCAGACAGCTAGAGATTGCTTTGTCTTGCATGACTGAACATGAGCCTCTGCTACACACACACACACACACACACACACACACACACACACACACACATCGTGTGTGTGTTTGAGAGTGTGTCTTGTCGGTAATGGCTGTTATGTGCAGGTGAATCCCAGATCTTTGCAGTTCTAGTGTCTCTCAAATCGTGGTTATGTTTGGATAGATGCAAGGAGAAGAATATTATCTGTGTGTGTGTGTGTGTGTGTGTGTGTGTGTGTGTGTGTGTGTGTGTGTGTGTGTGTGTGTGTGTGTGTGTGTGTGTGTGTGTTTGCTGGGGTATTGTGCCTCCAGTGAAGGGTGAAGAGGTCCATCAGCTCTCTCTCAGTGGTCTGACAGCGCAGACAGAGACCGAGCAGTCAGCCAGTGCTGCTGAACTGTAGCTTTTCTGACAACACAGACAAGATGGAGAGTGCGGACACGCACAGAAAAAACACACACACTTCACGACAGATAACACCTTTCCTCTAATCTCCATGCACACTACTTTATAATCTGCTAAAAGCACAAACTACTATAGAGCGTTTAAAGGATCATGCAAATCAGCTGTCTTCCTGCAGCACATGATCCCTCAGTGTCCTTCACACAGTTGAGATTGATGCTTTGCTGGAGCGTCAGTTCCTCTATGAAATACAATATGGAATTAGCTACATGGCTGAAATGGAGAGAAATAATGCCAAAGCCATGTCATGACTCATCTGGTGACATTTGGCAAGAGTATGATTTGCAGTGAGCAAGATTGGGATCAGGTTGTAAAGACAATGTCAACAAAAAAAGACATTACCTACCCTTGGTTTAATCTGTCATTCAAAGTGCCAATTCCAAGCATTTGCAACTTTAATGTTTGAGATATAAAAGGTTATGCTGTGTTTATGTTGTAATTTTTGCCTGTGCGGCACATCAGTTTTCCTCTTTAATGACAACAGAAAGCTTTCGTAACCACGCAGACGTTTAGTCAATTTGGCCCTCGGACTCTCTCTCTTTCTCTTTTTCCATCTCTATGTTCATTTCTCCTTTTTTCCCATTTTCTTCCTCTGTGCCGTGCTTTCCAGAAAGATTGAATCTCCCTGGTTGACTCGTTAATTAACCCCTCTCCCACTCTTGGCATTTCCTTGCGTCCTCATATTCTCTATCAGCCCACATTTCCTGTGCGGAAAAGTTCAGCGCTCTGCAATATTAGACTGCTACCTACATGTCGGCGAAACTCTGCTGTGAACAAAGCTATTGTTCTGTTTTATCTCAGCTAACAGCGACAAGAGGTCTGGAACTTTACTGTGACTTCATCACAGCTACCTGAATGCAAAAGCAAGTAAAGAACAAACACTAGAAAACAGAACAAGGACATCTATAAATCTACAGTCATTTATTATCATGACACAGAGTTGTATCCTTTCCTTTGTCACATGTACCGTATGCTGAATCAATAGTGATTTCTATTTCAATTTAACGTCATTGACTGAGTGCTTAGTTGCAGCACAGGGAATAATTACTGTTACACGATGTACTAGTCTAGTTTTCTATCTACCTTGGTCCTCATAATTTCCCTGATGGCAGAGTCAAACTCTAAGGAGTTGTTGTAGTCCACTGTCATGACGTGAGGTCTGCCGATGTACTGCTCTGCATACGGGTGCTGGGAGGACACCTACAAAAAACAAAACAAAAACAGACATACAGTGAGAGCTCTATATATACCAGACATAAATCAACAGACCCTTTATTATCGAAACAGAAGATGCATTCTGTGTGAAGCATATTGAGGATGCTGTCATTGAATAAAATCTGATACATATCATCAATTATCATTTTACATGTTAAAAAATAAAAATATATATTATGATAAACCCAGACAATTTCTGGATTGCGATATATCTAGACCAGGGTGAACAGAAATTATTGGTTTTTGTATTTTTATTCTCAAGCCTTTGAAGGACGCACATGGCCAAAAGAATGTACTGCAAGAATTTATCAGAAATGTGTTAGAAGTTGTGCGCACAATCATCAGCAGCAACATGGATCTCGTTGGCTTGTTCTAGCATCTGATCAAGCACTAACATGTTCTGTCTGCATCTACGCTTTGTGCCAGTTCCTTTAAAGGATCTACCGATGAATAAAGTTACTTGGCTGGTTGTCGAAAGTGCAGTCGCCAAAATATTCTCATCAGTGAGTGCTGGGGAGTAATAGAAATGAATGAGCTTACTTCTCTAGACGTGGGTTTGCCTCTGAAGAACTCGTGATTGAGCGAGCTGTGAGGTGGGTGGAACTTTGGCTGCAGGAAGATGCAGCCATTGGCTATCGCCTCCAGAGGGGCCGGGCCTTCGTAGGGGAAACCAAAGCCAATGAAGAGCTAGAAAAACAATCAGGAATGTTATTTTGTAATTATCGTAAATAAAGGACCAGTGTGTAGGATTTTGTGGCATCTTGCTGATTGCAACATCCTCGCTTCACCCTCTCCTTTCCTATGTGAAGGACAAACTCTAGTTTGTCTAGTTTTGTCTGTTTAGTACTGTGATTCTCATTTTCAGGTGATTATACAGTAATCAGGGTTCCCACACCTTTTTCATGAACAAATTCAAGCACTTTTCAAGCACCTTCAAGCACCAGTTTTTCCATTTTTTTCCAGCACCTTTAAGTAGGTAGCCCACAGTTGTGTTTGCCATGATGGTCATGGGAAGCGCAGCGGTGCCACTGTATGGCATAATAATATGGGTCTAATTAGCATTATATCATATGGTGGTAGATTGACTGTTTTGATTTTTAACTAATTGTGAAATTTCAAGCATTTTTAAGCACTTCACAAAAAATTCAAGCGTTTTCACAACCTTGAAAACACTGAATTGAAATTCAAGCATTTTCAAGGAATTCAAGCACCCGTGGGAACCCTGAGTAATGAAAACACAGCTGACATATTTCCGACATATTGTGAAAAGAATATCTTACACACTGGCCCTGTAACTTCAACATGCCTTTAGTCAGTTATAGTAATGTGCTGTGTGTCCTTCTGGTGGGCCGTTTAAGAGAAAGACAGAATTGAATCTGTGTGCCCTCAGGACGACACCGGCAGTGAGAATCCAGCAGATTAAACGATGTGTGTAGGTGATATTTTCTTCATTGTCTTGCCTTGGCCTTCCGCAGCAGTTGCTGCAGCTCATTCTGAGGCAGCAAGCCATGGTTCTTCACAAAGGCCGGGACCTCCGGAGGTCTTTGGGTCTCATAATAGACTGTGCCGTGGACCTCCATGTACCTGTGGAGAATCTGCAGGAAACCTTCCTTACCCTGCTGGGAGAGGGAAGGGAAAGAAATGGGTTAGCGAGATCGAGGGCGAAAGGTGAACAGAGGAGGGTGTGTGAAAAGAGCTGCTATGATTAAAGAAATACAGCGTGATGTTTGTTTTGCCTCTGATCTTTGTGTGAGCTATCTGCTGTCTGTGTGCATAGCTGTGAGCCTTTTCATTGTCAGTATGTTTGTAGAGTACTGTGTACTGTGTGCATGTTTCTCCCTAAATTTGGAACTGCATCTGTGACGGACATATCTCATGAAAACACCTTTTACATATGAACACAGCTGTGTCCACAATAGCGCTTTTCACATCCTTTTCATAAAGATTTCTGTCCAAAAAACAGTTGACACTTAAACTCTTCGCTGTCGTCCTTCCTTATTTGTAAAACAACAAAACTATACAATCCAGTCATCATTCAGTAAACTGATCATATAGTCTTCCTTACATGTAGGATTCCTCTTTTCTAAGTCAGGGAGATGATCAAATCTTTTTTTTTTTTATGCATGAGAAAGGTGTCCTAATGAAAAATAAAGAGAAGAAACTGACAGATCTGTCGGCTGTCAACAGTAAACAGGCAAGTGATTGAAAATGACTTCTGTCACTGAACCGATATCTCTACTACTGCTCCCCTGCTTTCTCATTGTGTTCTGATTTGTAAGACACCTATTGGACACGTAATGGACAGCTGTGCTTTCGTCTTCTTTGAATAGAAAAAATAAAATGTCATAGAAGTCGTTCAGCAGATATGTATCTCCCTTACAAAATGATGTGCTGGGGCTTGTGCGGGTGTGATAAAGCAAAAGACACTTGCTCATAGCTGTGCGTTAATCTCTTCTTGTATTTCTAAGGAAAATTAGTATTCACCTCCAGTGTGACAGAGCCGGAGAGGCACATGTTTTAAAGTCAAGGTTGGGTACGATGCCTGAGTGAACAACACCAAACCAGCATCAGTTAATAACAACCAAATCAGAGTCATGTGAAGGGAGCCTGTATTGACTGGCCGTCTGGTGTTAAGCAGCTTACTGTATCCCTGCGCTGTGGTGTTGCCCCCCGCAGTCGTAATTGGAGGCTGTAGCAATCGATAGCTTCCTCTGCGAGGATTTTCCCAGCCAATTAGGAGATTAGCTCAAGCGCTAAGTGCAGCAGACAACATGAATTAGCAGAAGGAGAAACAGAGGCGTGGAGGAGTGCAGACTCCATAACCTGCACCCACAGCTCTCTCTCTCTCCGTCTCTGTCCACGGTAACTCTCTCAACACTGGATTAGGACTTTAATAAATTCTGCTGTGCTGGTTTTATTCCTCACCACATTTCATGTAATATAGATTTAAGGATTTGTTTGCAGGACATTAACACAAGTTGGATTTACATGGCATGTCTGAAGTGTACGAGGTCAAAAAAGAATATTTGCTAAGCTTCACCCTCTTTCTGTTCAGGCCTGCCACATCCAGTTTGTTGCAGACTGACACGAGATCCTTGTTCATTTCCTTGTTCAACAATAGGGCCTTGATTTCAGACTGAGGCGGACAGAAGCAACACTCTAATTTGTAGTTGAAAGCTACAAAATAAAAGCTATAAATAATGTCTGAGCTACGTGAGAAGACCAACATTATCATTAGTGCTACATTAGCCAAGGAACCGAATCGTTGTGTTATAACGCATCCTTCGAATGACTGCCTGACCAGCCCTTCTGCTTTCTGACAAACGAAAGGATAAAAAGATAATCACAGTTATAGACAAAACCGTAGGATAATTGCTGTCCCTGTGAATGCGGTGTGTAATTGTGACAAGTAGCTCATCTCATAAATCAAACCCATGATAAGCTGTGTTTGTATAACAGCGTGTGTTTATTCCCTAACAGCTTGAGTAACCTTTTTTGTGCATGTATGTAGGCTGCAAAATGGATATACTGGAACAATAGCTGCTGAAAGTAACAGGCTCTTACCTGAAGCTAATGAGGATCCAGCCGGGTACACGAGAATACACAAGAAAGACAGGCAGGAGGAAAGAGAGAGAAAAAATCCAATCAGATAGCAGACAACAATATAACAATGGGGAAACAAAGGGAGGAGACATTCTCTGCTTTTTTTTCACCAGGCGTTTGCAGATTACAGTATTGTACTTTTCTAACCCTTCATCTCTGTTCAGCGCTCGTCTCTTTCACGAGCCACGGCTGTAGAGAAATCCAGGGAATTGTACAGACAGACGGCGGAAAGTAACGGCAGCAAACAACATCTTTATAATCATTTTAACAATGGAGGCACAACTGTGCCCCTCTGCAGTGTTCAAGGGAACAAGGCAGACAGCTTTTGAGAGGGGAAAACTGCCTGTAAATTAAAGCTGTACAATTGTGTACATAGAGCCACGTGAAGCTGAGCTGTAATGGTGCAAACAGCGGGGTGTGCAAAATGCTGCCATTGGATTTTTCTGTTCGCACTGCAGTATATTGTCGGCGGGGGTATTGTGTGTGTGTGTGTGTGTGTGTGTGTGTGTGTGTGTCTGCATGTGTCAACACTGAAAGAGACTACTGTATGAACAATTTGAATTGAATCTCATTTTTAATTTAACAGCGCAGCATACAGCGAAAACTTTCCCTGCATATGTGTGTGCTTTTAAGATGTTTTTATATGTATGCATGCAGGTGTAAAATATGCACATCTGTGCATTACAAGTATACTGCTGTATACTGTGTAATACGAGAATATATGCATGCGCACATGATTATATGTGTGTATCTGCTGTATATACTACCTTCCACATGCTGGCCTCTTTGCCGTAAACCACAGCCATGCTGTTCACTTTGTTCTGCTGGATGCTTCTCTTCTCCGTCTCGTTCAGTTCCTCCGAAACGAAACCCATGAATGAGTTGTCCGGTGTGTGAGCTGAATATGTGTATATATGTGCGTGTGTGTCAGTAGTAAGGAAAGACAGAAAAGTAGTAAAGAGAGAGACAAAACAATACACAGGGAGAGAAAGAGAAAGTTTCATTGTGAGACAGAGAGGAAAGACAGAAAACGTGCAATAAATTCTCGTTTGCTTCGGTTCAGTGGCTAAGTCAGATTGATTATTGGCTCCCTGAGTATTATAAATAGTGATTGTCATCGGGCCAACTGCTGTTGTCTATGTGAGGTGGTTTTGGCAGTGACTATTTGAGCACACCTTTCTGAGCCCTGAATTTAAGTTTACATAATCAAAACACATAATCAAGTGTTCACTGCATCCTCACGGTTCGATTCAGACTCTTTGCAGTACACATTCTCCTAATATTTCATTGAATAAAAGTGATAAATCAAATGATTATGCAGCCGCTCTATTTGATGTGAAGCAGTTAATAAAGGCTGAGTGAGTTATAATATCTTAGAACAGTGTGAAACGTGGGCCACGTATTGACATTATGAAGATCCTGCTACAGCTAAAAGATCGTTGACACTGTTGAAAACTGAATATGAGAGCAGAGGTGAGTAGTCAGCGAGGGCTTGGAAAACAGCAGATTAGACACATTGCAGAGCAGGTGGGGAAAAAAAGCAAAGAAATAAAGAACAGATAACAACTTGAAGGGATGCTAGAGGCTGTGGTGGTGCTGAAAATAGCTGCATTAGACACATTACTCCAAATTAAAGTGAACAAGCAGCCACACCTGTCGAAGAAAGTGGAAACATCGAACTGGAGTCATTTTTATCATCTTTAGAATAACTGTCAAAACTGATGACAGATCTGTGTGACTGTGACAGCTTTTTATGTTTTTAAGTTACATGCTAAAAATGTTTGCACATCCTATTCATTCATGTGTAAATCAATACTATGAATTCTGTAAAAACAACCATTAGTATATAGACAGTATATTAAAAGTGGGTTTGTTCTTACGGAACATGGTCATGTACTGCCGAGCGTTCAGGTTCCAGTAGCCCCAGTTGGTCCGGTAGCCGTGCAGTGTTGCGTACTCCTCATGATTGTAAGCCGGCTCTGTCCCAAACGTGTCAATCACACGAATGTGACATCTATAAAGACACAGAACAACCAGTTTAAAATGTAAACAAAAAAAATCCTGTTGTTTTTCATGTACAAAGTCAGCTGTGATAGTCAGGACATAGGACAGATACAAAGATTATTACAATGACAGAGACGAGCAGGACATGATCAGTGATTGAGTGGATATAATATCAGCAGTTACACTTTGATTGATGGCAAGTATGATGTAACATGATTAGAATAATGACCCGTCATCATGACCATTGAAGACATTTATACACTGTTTTTGTTTTGTTTTTATTTCACACATGTAATCATATGTAATTGCATCTATGTTACACTTTGTCATCAGGCAGTCTGGTTTATACTTAAAGATAAATACAGTTAAAGATGATACAAAATGGAGCCGATTTTCATGAAGTTTCTTAATGTCGATTGTAATTTTCTGCTGAAAATGAGACACTTTCCTGAATGGGCATCACAGCACTACAACAGTTTCTTTTTCACCATAATCTCAAACAATCTGAGCTCTGCCTCACTTGCAGGATATTGATGTAGAGTCGTTCCAGGTGCCAATTAAATGACATGCTCATTTTACACAGCATTATACAAACTAAATGCAAGGTGCAACACAAATCTGTCTTGCACTTTTATTGCACAATGATTAAATTTGGATCTCCGTGGTATACAATCATTCTGTTTCCAGCTTTGACAAGAGGCTTAAAGACAGAAAACCATGTAGCACAATACTTGGTACAATAGCCAATAGTACATAAATACGATTTAAAAAAGAAAAAGAAAGTTAACAATGGAGTAGAAAACAAAAAACAAAAGTAACCAGCAGTTTTTGCCTGCAAGTTTCCAACTGCAGTGTGGGAGGTTTGACAGGAATAATAAAGAAAAAAAAATCACTTTGAGGTTTAGAGGTTGGAGTTGCGATAGGGCACTGATAGGGTTTCCAGGTGAATGCTTAGCAGCACAGCACTGAAGCACTGAGGCTGTGCAACAGCACATACAACACAATCATACAGAAGCAGACCTACACACACACAGAAAGCTCACTGTGTCCTTGTCTGTAGCAGTGAGTGTGTTTAATCTCGCCAGTCTGTGAGCTCAGGGGGATTAACAAGAGCTAAAGGTGGCAGAGTCCAGTTCCTCAGGTCTGAGACTCTTTCCTGACAGATAACTGTGTGTGTGTGTGTGTGTGTGTGTGTGTGTGTGTGTGTGTGTGTGTGTGTGTGTGTGTGTGTGTGTGTGTGTGTGTGTGTGTGAAAAAGTAGTGTTAGATAGTCCAATAGTATTCTCTTTTAAAAAAGTCACTTAGTGGTTCTGTCACATCAATGGCCTCGTAGCTGTACGCAGGTATTCATGTTCTCATGCTCTTGTATACTGAATAAGTGCACATCACTCTGTCACTGTGGCCAGTTTCCCTCAACCTTGTGTGTCTTCTTTTATTTTAGTTAGTAATTTCCAATATTTCCTGAAATCATTGTTTAGAAACCGTATTGATGTGGTTGCTTTCCAACAAATATGTAAATAAAAATAAGAATTTATCTGCTTCATGAACATGTAATTAGAGGTCCTCACTGACTACGTCATCGCGGGGGATTACATTTCGTTCACGGACCTGTGAAGGACCAGTCACGGTCCCGTCACGGAAACACAGGAACTTTTAAGTTGCTACATGTGTAATTGTACATGTGAGAGACAGTCATTACCCTGGTAAACTGGCATGCTACAATGGCTACATTAGCATTACTGTGTGTTTGAACTCTGGCTTTACTATTCGATACTGTGGGGAAATGCACACTGGTTATACTGCAGTGTTTTCAACCTTTAAAGAAACCTGTGCTGTCTAACTCTTCATAGTTTACATTTCCATGGCTCAAACTTTAGATTGAAAGTAGCGCAGCTAGCGAGGCTACGAAGAATTAGCCTACGGATGCAGTCAGCCGTGTCTGTCACATTGCACTTCACATCCCAGCGTTCCCTCGAGACTCTTCTGATCAAACATGTTTGGAACCAGCTCCATACTCAAATACAACGTGGCTTGTTATTTCATTCTGAAGCTGCTCATGGGGAAGAAATTGGTTTCCCTGTCTGTTCGATGATGGATTACTTAATGTATACTTGTCCGACATTGATAAAAATAGCGAGTTGCACTTTGATTCTTATGAGCTGACAGCTATAAAAATGTATTCTTACATGATATGTCACATACTGTGTTGTTGTTTGAAATGCTTTTACAAACACACACACACACACACACACACATATATATATATATATATATATATATATATATATATATATATATATATATATATATATATATATATATATATATATATATATATATATATATATATATATATATATATATAATGCTTGCTTTGAACTGCAGCCTTCTATGTTCACAAATTGATTCCCTGGAGCTAGATTTAGGCATCTGCATGCGCTTAAAGACAGGATTTTTGGGAGATTGCTACAGAAAACAAAAATATTCCTCTGAAGGCATTTCAGTCTTATAGACAAAGTGACACCCTAGTCTTGTTTGACACTTCTCAGATATTTCTGTCATTGACTGCACTGATATGTATTGGAAACAGGCTTATCTACAAGAGAGTAAAAAAAAAACATGCACTTATCCGTGCAGCCGTCTTCTGACGCACTTCAATTCTGAGGAACATGTTGAGTGTCAATTTGGAAGGGTCATAGAAAGCTGACAATGAATTATTAATGACAAATGTTAGTTTCACTTGTCTCTGCCCTGTCTCCCTTCCTCCCTCTCTCCAACCTGCACTATGACATATCGCCAGATCTGAAACGGTGAAAATGTTTCTGCCCACAGATAAGAAGTCTCGAGGGGAGGAGAAAAAAAAAAGAGAAGGAATGGAAGAAGAGGGGATAAGCGAAGGAGTAGCTGAGCTGAATATCTATCGCGTGATCAGAGTATGGGGCTAATCTGGGTTAAACGCCTGCTCGGCAAGGCTCAACAGTCCTCTGAGGTAAGGGGAATATGGCAGGGTGGTGTGTTGTCACCCACAGTTTCAGCTTTAGCTATGGGGAGAAAGAAAACCTGGAAGTCATTACACCACACACACTTTAAACTTTGATTTGAAGCTGCTTTTGGTGTTACGTTTGATGGCACTACATTATTTTAATTTTCATTTCAAATAATTATCCCTTTACAATACTACTCAGACACACTTATATTCACCATTTTGTAGAAAAGGCTCTGCTGCGCACAAAGAATACAAGCAGCGAAGACGATTCTGCAGAGAGAGAGAGCTAATCCCCCTTTAATAAACAAATATGATTAAATCTATTGTTTTATTAACAATACCAAGAAAATAGCACATAAGGAGGAGGCTGGCGTCACTTCAGGCATGTGCATGAGTCAGCAGATGTATTGTGAGAAGCATTAACAGCCATACCTGTATGAACATGACATTCAGCTGGTAGAGAAGTAGCTAATGAATTGTCCGGCTCCTGAATGTCAGCAAGACGAGGAACTGATTGTGGACTTTACCAGAAAGTGGAAGAGGAGAATCAATGTGAAGTCACTTAGGATATCACATGGACAAATCAGACCAACACCACGGTGAAGGAGGCACGCCAGCGACTGGGGGGCAGAGAGGGGGAGTGACACGCAGTAAACGGCCGTCCGATGCGGGATTCGAACCGGGGCCAGCTGCAGTGAGGACTGCAGCCTCCACACACGGGGCGGCCGCTTAATCTACTACGCTACCGACTGCCTGACTCATATTTTTTAAACAAATTCTATTGTACTATCCACTCCATAGTAATGTGGCATGTCACTACTCACTATACATGTATAATAATGTATGTGAAAACAAAGTTGTGAGTTGATCTGTGACACAGCTCGTGTCTCTGTCCAAACCAATGCTATGCTTTATTCAGTTATGATTCATGCTGTATTTACATACAGCGTCATGTAAATACATAATACTATGTAGTATTATGCTTTGTACATGCATCAATCTATTATAGTGACATCTATTTGGATAAGTAGCTTTAAAACAGTCACTGCACCTCAGGACATGTGGTTATCTTAGTGTAAAGTGGCTCGTGTGACACAGTTTGTTACAATAAAGGCCATGTGCTCTTACAGAGTGATGTTCAACGGCAGGTTAAATTGTGAAGTCCAAATTGCTAACTTGTGCTTCAGGCAGTTCAAAATTTTCCATGTTATGCTGTTATACACTATCTTTGTGACAAAGTGTGGCGATGTGTGCAATACTCCCTCTTCCATCTATCATTTATCCACTGTTACTTTAGCAGATGCTGCAGCTTACTCACTATGGTAAACCCATTAGTCTGCTTTCGACTTTGTAAGGATACTTGCGCATATTGTTGTTATCGTGTGGATTCTGAGCCATGGTGTTTTTTTTCAAAACGTCATTTTCATTTTAAACCGAAAGCAGGGTCTCCATTTTAGTTGGGAAAAACCCTGAATGATAAGAGTGTACAGAGTGGGAAAGACGCCTGTGAGCATGCCGGGGATTATAGATATTATATCAGAGGAAGTGTTAAAGTGCTGTCAAAGAAGCCTAAAGGCTGTCGCAAAAACACAAAACTCAACTAAAAGCCAGACCATTCAAGTTTTTAAAAATAATTTCCCCTTGAAAGTGAAGGAATGGTCTTTTACTGTTACATGGGACAAGAGGACCTGTCTGTGTCATGATCATGTGACCATAAAAACAACCAGCTATTGACACCTCTATGAAACTTGTTCTTCTGCCAGCTAAGCTTAACCTAAATTGTTAGTGATGTGTCCCCAAGGGTCAGTGTATTCCAGTTTTTTGTTTGTTTGTTTCTTTGTTTGTTTTACTTGCAGTCATTCTCCTGGATATCTTCCCTGATCCGCCTCTATCAGAGCAGTAAATTCAGCATGCAGAGGAAATCAATATGTCAGTCCTATTATCAGATGACTGGGTGTGATTTAAGAGCATCTCCTATTGGCTTTCAGCATCTTTAACAGCGACACACTGATACACCCTTGCACACACACACACACACACACGCACAAACACAAACAACACACCCGACAGGACAGCACTGCGTTGTCCAGGCATAATAAATGAATGTGGACGTCGGTGGGAACATAAAACAAAAGTAATTAAAGGAAGCTGAAGGGCCCCAAAGCTCAGAGCACTTGATTAATGATGCCTTTCAGCGCACTGGGCTCAACTAGACTGGACTAATGCCTGACGAGGCCTGTGTGAGAGCGAGAGAGAGAGAGAGGGGGAGAGAGAGAGAGAGAGAGAGTGTACGTAGGTATGTCATTGACCTGACCTAAGCCTGGGGGGGAGTGGAATTGTTGGGTTAAGATAAATAGGTGAAGAGGTTGCCTGGTAAGGAAATACTGAGGAGTGGCTTTACAGTAGATCAATACAAATGAGTGGTGCATGTTACTTTGGGGTGTGTGTTAACAAATATGTACCTCAGCTCTCAATTCTTTCTACTTCATACATTTAAAATGACCGAGGCACATCCTCTTGTTAAAGTGAGGATAGATGTAGCTTGTTCCGTCTGTGCCGCTGAAACATTCAGATAATTCTTCATTGCGAGCTTCCTCGACGGTGAACAAAAGACTGCGTCCTACAAATACTAAAGGAAGGGAAGGGAAAGCAGAAATCACGACTCCACGTGGTAACGATGGAGCGGAGAACCGCTGACCTCAGCAAGCAATTAGGTGCAGACTGCTGGCTGAGTGGCATCTTGTCTGAGTGGAATTGTGGGATTGTGTGTGTGTGTTGGGAAAATAGCTCCCCAGTCCACCCATAATGCGTAATTTCTCTCTCATAATTGGATTTTAAAAATACATGGAATGTCCCTTTATATGCGATGCCAGGTCTCCAAACAGCTTCCACTCCTCTGTTTTTGCTCTAACTCTCTTTCTCCGTTCTCTCCTTTGTTGCCATCCCTCCACACACCATCCACTGTTTTATCTTTTACTTCCTCTGTCTATTTCACTTTCACTTTGCCTCCTCCTCACATATGCCCTTTGCTCTTTTACCTTTCACTGATACTTCTTTTCACTTGTAACAAGAACAAGGAAAGCTAAATGTCAACTGCTGCTAACACATACAGGGGGGTAGACAAAGATGCCAATTTATTGGACAAGGATTTATGTGAGTGGGACAGAGGGGGGTGCCTGCAAGCTGTTTTTAAGGGGTTGGAGAGGACAAAGGCTCAAGCTGATTTTTCAATTTTATGTATTTCTCAGGCAGAAAATGGAGGATCTCTGAAGATAATACAGGTTTGTACTGTTGTTCTCTGCAGAGTTGTTGCTGCTGATTTTTTTTTTTTTAAAGCACCTTAAATTCTTGTTTTGTGTATTACTTTCCTGTTTTGTTGTTTCGGTCTCATGGCTGCCGTGGCCTACTTTCCAAGTTGTTCCATCTTTGTAGCAATGCCAAAAGCCATTAAGCACACTTTTGTAACAACACGAAAAAACCTCTCCGCCTGTGTCTTTTTAACGTCGCACTAATCTTTCTTCTTTCTCACGAGGACGATGTCTTCTTTTTTTTTTTTCTTCCCCGTCTTCCTGTCGCTTCTCTCTCTGTGTTTAATCACCGCTCTACCTCAGAGTGCAATAAAACAACAGCAATAATCAGGTGCGGAAACAGGGTCTGATTGTAAATTTGTGCGAGGCGTGAACTGACATTTACGTGTCTGTTTGCAGGTGTGTAGTGCGTTGTGACGTTTTTTTTCATTATATCATGCAACATGTAAAATCCTGTGTTTGCATTTTTCATTTGCATTTTAAAGGTCTTTAACTGGATGGAGATGAGGTGGAAGAGGGAGCGTACGACTTTAACAACCTGATTGAGTTACAGTCAGACATTTGAACAGAGACATGTACACCTTATTGCCAGCAATAATTAATCCATAAATGCAGCCAATAAAAACTACATGCCTGCCTTGGAAATTGTTGACACACACACACAGAAACATAAAAAATATACGCAGGTAAAGCAGCGCACACAAACACAATGCCCATCCACTAACTTGTGCTTCTTGAGTGAGAGTCCCATGTGTTGCTTCATCTGCTGCAGGCCATGGTAGTCGGTGTAGATGAGGTCAAAGGGCAGCGGGCCAGTCAGTGGGCAACTGCCTCTACCTGGAGGAACACCGAGAAACCTGCAACACACACACACACACACACACACACACACACACACACACACACACACACACACAAAACACAGAGTTTAGACAAGCAGAGGAACATGACAGACAGAGAAGAGAGAATATTCATTCCAAAAATACTGTGAGTGAACTGCACTGCAGCCTGCAGAGCCACCAGAGCATCCAAGCATGTATTATTAACTTTAACAAAAACATTCTGGTTTTGTTACAAAAAGACAACAAGCGTTGGCTGGGAGTCAGCATCGGCATTTGAAATGGGGCTCTAAGAGTGTCACCTTTTATTTTACAATAATGGTCTGAAAAGCCTTCTATGTGTATTATTTAGCTGTCAATGGGGACAAATAGGACTCTAATTCTTAGAACTATCATCGTTATTTGTCTATTTACTTTGAAGGCCTCTAAAAATGTCTTTGGCGAGGTGACAAGTGTGCCTGAATTAAGAATAACTGAAGAGGACATGAGTCAGTGTCTACCTGCCTATGCTCCATCTCTGGTCATCTGTCAGCCAGAGCACTAATAATAGAGAGCTGAGTTCAGTGCAGTCGCATACAGCAGCTAATTAGTCAGAGTTGAATCCTGCAGTCCACATAGTCAGTAATTACCGCTGCTGTGCGCTGCACTGCAGGTACATGTATAGGTCATTTTCTCTGAGGCTTGAACGTTTGTAGTAGGGGATATATTCACACTGCGCAGAACTTTTATGGACTCTAATAACCTGATAATGAGCTTGCCCTCTCTCTGTGTTGATACTGCCATTATTATCCTATGATGCTTTGGAAAATATGCATTGTTGCTTACTGTCGTACTGTTGTATACAACATGGGCAGTATTGTAATAATGGTTGTATTACACCCTCATATACTGCTCAGTGACTTTCTCTCAGCACCCGTTCATTTCTGTTGCCTGCTGCCACCTGCATACTGTATACAGTACATAGGATAATTGGTTTAGTTGGCTCCAAATTGAATGCAGTGGTGACCCACCACTTTGGCCTAAAACTGAAATAATATAACCCCCAGAGGATGAACCCTAGCGACCTTTCCGTCTAGCACCACCTGAGGATGACATTTTTGATTTTGACTGTAATGTTTCATCAAGTTTTTTTAACTGACTGTCATGATATTTGGTTCTTGTCCCCCTCAGGATGAATTGTGATCACTTTGGTGATTATTTTTCATCTAACGTCATCATCCAGACATTTGTCCAATACTTTCCATCAGCCTCAGCTATACTTGGTGTTTATTGCTCAAAAAAACTAAGATAGGAAAAAAATAGTACACACTATATTTGCCAAACATCAGCATTTCAGCATTGTACACAGCTACACAGTGTCGCCAGTCTAGCTGTGGTGTTATTAGTGGTTTCCAGGTAGAGAAGGCAATCATGCCAGCGAGAAGTGAGAGGTAACTTTTTGAAATCTAAAGGCTTATTTTTCTACAAATGTTACTTGACGTCAGCTGGAATCATCCGGGAAACAAGGAGTGCTGAATTACGCATACCCATCAGCAGAAAAACTGAGAGGTTAGCATGAGCCGTGACAGCTGAATAGACAAAGAGTGCCAGCTACAGAGACTAAACTTCATCAGCAGAAAATCCTATGTGATTGACAGTTATTATTTAAGAAGTGCAGACACCACACCAGTGAGATCTTAGTGCTTTTTTTCCTTCTTTTTTTTTTTTTTAAAGAATCGGACCACAAAACACCAGAAGTATATGTTTTTGTTAAATGCATGCAACTTGAAGAAATCAAAGCCGTTGGAGCTGCTAACCCTCGACTTGTCTGCTGAGCTAATCAGCATTACAAGTTAGAGAAATAGCATGTATAGATGGCAGTATGAGATCAGAGCTGGAGCACAGCATGAAGAGGAATTTGAAAAAAAAAAAATTTAGTAGTCACAGTTGTGGGAACACCTTGCATTGCATGCCAAAATGATAAAGACCACCAGCATGTCCTTCAAACTAGGAGACACAGTAACCCAACAACTCTTTAAGGCTCTCCTCGCTTCGGGAGTTTCTCGTATCAAAGTTAAAAATCTAATATTCCCTGGAGTGAAAAAAAAGCTATTAAAACTAAAATTGTTTTGACTGAAAGTTAAATTAAAAGTGTGTTTGTTGATCAGATAGCATCATATGGGCAATGCTGAATTTAATCAAATTCAGGGATGGGGGGGGGGCACCAGGGGGGCCTTCGGCAAAACATAATTCAAACAAACAGGATGAAATGAGCTGAATGAGTAATGACCTGGCTGTCGTAACCTCACTGCAGCAAGAACAACAGATGCAGCAGATGGTCAATGAATGGAGAGGCAGAGAGAAAATAGAAAGAGATAATGTATTGATGTTGTGTGTGTATGATCTTTACTTGCTGTGTTGTGAGATCCAAACGTCTGTCTACTGATACACTCCTACCACTTCCCAAAGTCTACTTTGATTACAGGAAGACCTTCAAGACACACGCACACAAGTACGAGCCAGAGGAGAGAAGAGACATTATTATAATAATAAATGTGGTGTACTGAGTCCAGTTCCACATCCTTGTTTGACTCAGTTTCAACTCACTGATCGACTGAGGGCCTCTCTGTTACCATGTCGACAGATCTGCTATTGGATATTTGACCTGTGAGTGGTCTGCTAGCTCTTACTTAGCTCTTATTTCTGTGACAGATGAGGCCAAAGGCTAATGGAGACTGTAATGCAATTCGTACCCCGAGTGCATTTCATCTCGCTATGCTACTTTTACACGGCAGTCTTTTTGACTTCGCTGCTTATCCAAAGGGTTATTCGATAGTGTTTGTGAGGCAGCACTTACAGGATCTCTGCTGCTGGCAGCTGCTAACCACCACCGGACAGCAGTGGAAACACAAATAACAGAGTTTGATGCTGAAGTGACAAATTCAAAATGCGGTACGACTGTTGACCAACAGATGCAGGATGTGGTGGTGCGGTGTGCTCCACTGCAGCTCAGCCACTAAACCTTTGGGAACTAACTTTTTTTCTGTTGTCCCCCATTTCTTACATTAAAGGCATTTAAGGAAGGGATCTTTTAATGACTAGTGTAGATGGAGACAACTGCAGCAACCAATAACTGCTTCAGTGTATATGGATATGTCACACCGTGGTGAGGTCAAGCTGGGTTTTTGTTATGTCTTGTCATTTCCTGTTTTATTTTGAAAGGAAACTCTCCATTCGTTTCAGGTCACTTGCCCTTCCTCATGTGTCACCGGTCTGATTGTCTTCCCCACCCTGATTGTTTCCACCTGTTCCCCGCCTATCATCCACCTGTTTTGTTTGATAAATTTTATTAGTTTATTCCTTCCCATTTTGGTGAAGCGCTTTTCTTTCTAGTTTCTAGTGATTTTCAGAGAGAGTAGCAGGGTTTTAGTTAGAGTTAGAGTTCTGGTCAGTGTAGCCATTTTTGTTATTTTTGTAGACTGTGTTCCAGCAGCTCGGAAACAATAAAAGTTTCTTCAAACCTTCTGAGTCTGCCGCTTAGTTCTGGGTCTGACAGGATAAACTGACTGACTTGAAAAATTGAAAACCAATCCTCAAAGTGTTTTTCCAGGCATTTTAGAAGCTAGTCACCATCTGTGGTTTGACGCCCGTAACACATTATGCTAGCAGGATGGGATTTCAAGTGCACACTCTGCTCCTGGAGTGTGGTGCCCCTCAGTCCTGTTTCCATTAGTGATACAATGTCTCACTCCATCCTTATAGATAATGGAGAACTCTCATAGTTAAAAGGTGCCTATTTAAAGAGTCCACTCAATGAGAACAAATCACATTTCAGAGATGACAGGGCAAAGCAAGCTCTCTACAGTATGATTTACACTTGCTACAGAAATGTTATAAATACATATGCGTTAGGTCCTAAACCCAGCCTCCTTAATTTAAGAGTGTGGGAAGTTACACCGCCACCAGCTGCCACTGATTGCATTAAGATTGTTAATTATCTCTTTTCGTATAAAGCTTTGGTATAAACACTTAAACAAGTGCTTAGGTTGTCTCACAATAAGAGCCTGCTTTCTAAGACAGTGTACTGTATTTCACGGCATGACTTTCCAGACTTATGTCAGCCATACATCATTACTAAAACATCTCATCATGGTCAAAGATACGATCTCTGAGGTGTAGAAATGAAGACAGGGCAACACTGAAAATAGTAGTATGAGAGGAATAAGAGTGGAGGATGAGGAAAGAGAAAATGAAATTTAAATGTCTAAGAGGAGGCCTGAGAGTGTTTGGGTGACGTCTGTTGAGCCATTGTTAACCCTCCCAGCGTAGCCTCAGGTTTGCAGATTTTCATACAGACTCATTTTGTCCTGCAAGGTTGCATATCCTCAGCATCAGTCGCATTTCCACAAAAAAGTATGTGCAAATTCATTCAAATTGGCACAATCCTCCCTAGTCCTCCCCTCCTGTGAAAATCTCAGTTTGGACTGGAAGGCTGGGAATCGTGGCGATGAGAAAAGGCTTAGATCAGCCTGGAGCAAGTTATTCTATGAAAGTGTGTTTTTATTTCAGAAAATTGAATATGTTCCAAGTATAAGTAGTTCTGATTTACAAGAAATGTGTTTACTGTACTGTTTTCTGCAAATGCGGTTTTCATACACATAACATTTAGTGAAATAGAGATATTGAACCAAAAGAAATAAAACAGACTAACATACAAAGGGTGTTAATGTCATCCAGAATGAGCCCAAACAACAGCTTTAACTCACAGCCTGTTTTAATTGAATTCAAAGGTGCATGGCTGCTCAGCAGTAGTGAACACCCACATCACTTTTTTTCTTAATTAAATACTCTGTAATGTCAATACATTGACATTTGGTCACCGCTGACAATGTCACACATACTGTCAGCGTGTTAATGACTCAATATCTGTCAACATTTCTCTTAATAAATTAATTAATGAATCAACGCTTTGTATTGCACACCCAATCCAGCACACAAAGCACAAAAGCAGATCAAGCTGTACTTCGTGATGATTGCTATACCGTCCCTGGTTATTCTTTGAGGAAGTAATAACACAATATGTACGCTCCGTTCTCATTAGGCAGAGCTGGGGCAAAGTCAGTGCTTTTGTTTGCCTGCCGATGTCTATCAGTCTCCTTGTATGCCTGTATGTCTGTCACAGCAGACAGATGTGGGGGAACTGAGGCTAGTAAGGAAGGGTTTTGCAGTACTGCTATAATTAAGAAAGTAAGAAAATACGAATAAACAGACTGTAATGTACCGACAGCTGAGAAAACAGCAGCATGGAAGAACATGGGCAGCTCCTCAGTTCTTCATTTTTCCTCAGCAGCTCGTTTCTCTCACTATTTTCCTCTAATCCCTCTCTTTTGGCAGCTATTCAACCATGGTGTATTGGCCAGGAGTGAAAATGATTTGTTTATTGTTTAAATAGCCTCATTTTTCTCTCTTTTGTTAAAGAACACTGAAGGACAATTTTGCTGATGAACTGCTTTGAATACCCAACCTCTGGGTGGTATTTTTTTACAAAGTCATCTGAACCAGCTGTCCATTAAGTTCATCCTTTGATAGAGGTTGGTACAGTGTTAACACCTGCCCACACCTTGAAACGGGCAATTCAATGGCATTCAACTAAATTTAGATGCACTGTTAATTTGACACACCGCCCCTTTGTTAGAAACAGACGTATCAGCCCTGTTATGAACATTAAAATTAAAACATTGTGTGGTCACGATAAGACAGGTGATGAAAGTTGTGTCATTAGGTCATACTGAAATTCTGCATCTGAAGTGACAGAGCGGTGCTGACTTTCATAATTAAGTAAAAAATATTTTCAAAGCTATGGTTTTATATTTAGACCTTAACAAAATTTCAGATTGTTAACACTGAAGTATGAAGTCAAAAGTACATGTGCAGTAATGTCACTGCTTGTGTCTATTTCTATACAGAGGCCAAAGCAATTTTTAAGGTTTAATTTGAAATTATGGGTAAAAAAAGCTATTTGCAAATAGCAAAATTAATAATTGCATATTAAAATAATAAAAATAAATTATCATATACAAAGTCTATTGACAAAGCACAGCATCAATAAAACCCCAAATAACAGAACTTATGACTCAAATCCTAGTCAGAGTAGTCATGTAATATACAGTATAATGTGTGTCAGCGTTACACATAAACACACTGTACACGCATAAATGCTGACATTCATGGATTTGCAGACCATGTTCAGAGATTCAACACAGACATCAGTAATACACAGAAACACACACACACACTTAGGATGGCAGCCATCCCAGACACAATTCTAGTGCCATGCAGGGCCACACAGGAGTCCAATTACCCAAGGTTCGCTTGTCTCTTGGCTGGCATGCAGTCAATGAGCCCTCAGAATGAACACGCATGCACACAGACGCACAGTCACACACACACACAGAAAACACACAGACAATGAAAGGGCATGAAGTGTGGGAATACATGACTAAGGAACGGGAGGAGAGAAGCATAAGCATACCAATTATTTTTTTCCTTTCTAATATCTATTTACTGTATTTACTGTGAATTCAGACTCTAGACAGCCAGTTTAAATAAACAAATGTTCATACAGCAAACCAGCAGTGTTGCCATTTGTTGACAGCCTACCACAATCTGAGAGTAACATGTGGCCTAGAGCTCATAAAAATAAAAATAAAAGTTAACAGGCCAATGTTGACTGTTGGTAGGACAAAAAGACGCAAATTTAGAAAAAACAAGGACATTTGTAGGACATGGCAAACTCAGTTATTTCACTGCAGTCATAAATCAAACTGAAGTGTTTTGGTTTACAGACAACTCTGATGGGAGGTTTGAACTGATTCCTCAGACCTACAAATATAATGGATGTTCATTTCATGATATTTAAATATTATTGATATTGTTTTATCTTTTACAAAACGTTGTCTAAATGTATTCTTGGAAGAAAGTCGTAATTTAACGATACATTATCTGAAGTGAGGTGTCGAATGCCAATTTGATTATCATCTTTATGATTCTTGCCATCTAGAGATATACAGCAGACTGATAAACGATTATGATATTAATTTAACCATACCAAACTGATGTTCAGCACACAGTGTATTAAATCCTGCTTTCACACTCTCTGTATTTCAGACCTGACATTCCTTCCTTCTCATCTCGTTATGAACTTTCTCAGCTTTAAAAACGTTGGACTCTTTACTTATTCCATATATATACGTCAATACAATGTGAAACGCTCTATGTATATTTATAATTTGTGTGTTACCACTTGAGCATGATGCCATAGAGCTATTCTGTTCAATATAAAATGCCTGTATTGATCTTCTCAGGAGCAGGGTGTCATTAGGTGCACAAGAGCACAAAATGAGCAATTAAATCCAGTGCTTGTGGAGAGCTAATATCTGTCATTTTGACCATAATAATATTATGCTGTGTGTCTGTGTGTGTGTGTGTGTGTGTGTGTGTGTGTGTGCTTACGTGGAAACGCCATATATGGACATAGAACCTTCCTATTCCAGAAGCGGAATTCTGGAGTTCTGCATGTCATATAGAGGAACAGAATCTACATCCACCTCATTACTTAGAGCAGAGAAAGCAGATCAACATTACTGGACTCCCACTAGTCCACTGGGAAGATTGTCGGTTGGATCCCCTGCAGGCTGCGTGCAAAGTGTCCTTGGGCAAAATTGGACACCCCAAATTGCTCCTGGAGGCTGAATCATCAGTGTGTAAGTGCACGTGTGTGAATGTGCGCGTGTGTGAATGTGTGAGTTACTTTCTGATCAGCTGTAAGGACTTTGCATGGCAGCCTCTAGCGTGCTTTAAGTGGTCAACACTTCTGCACCAGAAGAAACAGAAGAAGAAGAGCAGAAGAACATCTCGTATCCTTTATTTGTATTGTATTTTTATTGATTTGCATTTATGATAAAGTTCTTGGGTGGTCAGTTTGTCTGCAGAAGAAGAAACTGGATCATCATATTTTATACTTTTTTACTTTTTGGGCTGGTCTATTGGCCGGAGCCATACCCCTACATATAAGTCTTTAAGTGCTGACGTTTGTTGGTTTGGCAAGTATGGAAGCGTGGGGCATGTAAACCTCAGCTCGGCTTTGTCAGACACCTCTGTGACAACAAACTAAATAACCACTTATTGTAGGGTGGGGACAGCACGGGGGCAAAGAGTCTTCCTCACAGACAAGGTCTGAAGTGTCGGGTTGTGACTCTCTTGTCTTCTCTGTGAGGAGCGACTAGATCCCCGTGTTGCCGTGGGTTTTCTCCGGGTTCTCCGGTTTCCTCCCACACTCAAAATTTGGCTAATTTGGCTTTACTACACATCTGCACTTAGGCAGAGGTGTAGATACTGAACTTGAATAAATGATAAAGGTTAAATGTAATTAATGGTTGTGCATCTCTTTTGTGTTTACCATCACAGTCAGAACTCTTTGAGAAAGGTTTGTTAAAATAGTCAGCTGGTCTTTAGCAAACCGAATTCAAACACTAGACAGACAGAACCAGACACAAGAAACCACCAAGTCTCAACATCCTACTCCTGTTGTAGACAAATCGTCACCTTCCTAAAGTTTTTATTCTCTGAGAAGCCCTTACAACTCACTGAGAACTATTTTACGGTTTACTATTTTATGGTTTAGCATAGATCCTTCCCCGCTTCATGTGACTCTTCCGAAGATGTCCTTGTTCCTAATGCTCAGTTTACCAAAAACGCCTTAGCGCTTGCATCACCTTTATTCCGGTATAAGCCAGTGGGAAGAAGAGAAACTTGATGCTCAGGGGTTAAGTGATTTGTAACAAGTGTCAGAGCTCAGGGAGGGATTAGCATACATGCTCAGAAATCTTGATGAAGTCAGGCCAAGGAATTGTTGAATACAAAAAACACCCATGCAAATGGGAAAACGCTGTTTAATAAACAAATAAATACAGACAGTGTTATGCCAGAACTAGAGCTGGGCAAGCGGGCAATGTAACCAGACAGCAGCCTGTTCTGAGAACATACTGACAGAGCCATGTTGATGGAGGAAGCTAAGAAAAGAAAAGAAGGGAGTGACTGAGCAAGAAGAAGATGCCCACGAAAATACTACACAATACCAACACAAAAATGCAGATTTTACTTGAGACTTGATCTCATCTCTGAGGCACACTTCACACACTAAGCTCCACTGTAATTATAGCCCCCATCCATGCTGACCATCAGTCCCTGAGCACCTCTTCTGTGTGTGTGTGTGTGTGTGTGTGTGTGTGTGTGTGTGTGTGTGTGTGTGTGTGTGTGTGTGGGTGTGTGTGTGTGTGTGTGTGTGTGTGTGTGTGTGTGTGTGCGTGTGTGTGCGTGCGTGCAAACCAACAGCTGGCCACATGTCACTATGAGGTGAAGAGATTCCTCTCAGCTGGCAACACATAACAGATGATCCGTACTGTATACATGTACAACAGTTGAAGGGCACCCCAATCACTGCTGCCAGATAATGTCATCCCCACTGTCCTGGATGACAGAGGGCAGGATGGGGTCACCAGTGAGACGAAGATGCAAGCAGCTGAGACTATGACAAGCACTGGACAGTGTGTGTGTGTGTGTGTGTGTGTGTTTCTTCTATTACTGACAATACAAATAAATGGCACTGGAAAAATGAGCTAGATTTAAAGTGACAGCAGTTTGGATGAAACATTTTCACCTTGTAATTTTTTTGTTTTGATGGCTAACTAGTGATTTATCTAAACAAACATTATGCATACAAGAAATATATAGGTAGTCGTCACTCTGCCAGGAAAGAAAACAAACAAAACATATATAGAACAACGATAATGTGAAATACTATTCAGTAGGATTGTTTTGCAGATTGCACTTTCAGGGAAATGTCAACTTGGTATGCAAAATGTGTACATGTTTATAAGCCTTGTTAACTATTCAAAGAAGGGCCATGCAAAAATAAAAAAAGTCAAACTAAATTAAAAAAAAAAAAATCCAGTCCTAAATGTTATGAAAATGTTGCCTGGGTGTTGCATAAGGTAACATCCAAAAAGTTTCCGCCTTAAAATGTTTGAGTTGAATTTGGTTTAAAGAGTTTATCACTGTGACATGAAGACAAAATTGTACAACGCCAGTTTGATCCTCTTATGTGTGGACCCTGTAGCCAGCTGTAGACTGGATAATACTCCCATTTTAGGAACACACGTCTACTTTACAAGTTACTTCAGTGTGCGATGATGTCTGTGTGCATGTGCGGAGATAGCTGGAAAGTCTGAAAAGGTAAATACTGGTGTAAATCAACATCTTAATTCTCAGCTATATCAAATGATAGTTGGGAACACACACACACACACACACACACACACACACACACACACACACACACACACACACACACACACACACACACACACACACAGCATAATCAAACACTCAAACATCCATGTAATCATCTGCTTCCACATCCGCCTCTGATTACACCCAGGGGATGGCAATCTGTGAGCGTCTTGGTAAAGTTTATCTTACTTGAAAAACACAAATGCACACACACACACACACACACACACACACACACACACACACACACACACACACACACACACACACACACACACACACACACACACACACACATATATATATATATATACGGCGGTGGTGCTAGAAGCAGCTGACAGGTCCCAGTTATCAGCCATGGCAGGGTGCACTAGATAAGGGAGCCTCGAGGCATCATAAACAGAGAGAGACAGAGACAGAGAGAGAAGAGAGGGAGAGCAGCAGAGGGGAGGAATGAATCAGAGATGAAAGAAGTAAGAGGAAAAAATTCAACACTCCTGTCAGAGATAATAAAATAAATAAAATTCTTAGATGAAAAGCTCTGGTGCAGAGAGGGAGAATTAGAGACGCGGGGGGAGAAGATGGAGAGAAAGATGGGCGAGCAAGGTGAAGGAGAAGTGACAAGTTAGTGGCAAGAGGACAGGTAGTCAAAGAGAGACAGAGAGGGGGGGGGGGGCAAAAACCAAGTGGATGTGAGTGAGGGGAGAGCAGAAGAGGAGTAAAATGAGGAAGGTGCAGAAGGCAGTAAGAGAAAAAGACATTCTGTAAAGATTAAGAGGCTGAAAGTAGTAAAAAAAAGATTCAGGAACAGGGGATATCAATTCCTGAGAGAGGAAGTGTGTGTTTGTGTTTGTTTGAGTTAAAAAAAGGAGAGAGGCGGCTTTACAATAAAATGATAAAAGACGGAAAACACACCTCTTTAACCTCCCCCAAAAATGTGAATTTACAGATAAACATATTTGTGGATACGCACACACACACAAACACACACAGGAGCTCTTTATTACACTCTTGCACACACACAAACACACACACACACACACACACACACACACACACACACACACACTGCATATGCACTCTTTGCTAATAAAGCCAGCTCCTACTTTGTCTCCCAAGACTTCAGCCACTCTGCTCTTTTCCCTTAGCCAGCAACTTCTGATCTAATCCCACTAAATCATGAAGAATAAGAGTCTGCACTGGTTGTGACAGACGAAGTCCGGGGAATTGAAGATGCGCACGCACACACAGATACACATGTGAGACCACACGCGCACACAAATGCACATATGAAAATACATATGGCGGGATATGCGTATGTAAATAGACACTTTGGCAGATATCGCTCTGCTCTGACACATGGTGCAGATCAAATAAATCCACTTTGCAACCTGCCACCGGCACTCACAGCACTCAGGAATAAGTGAAACAGAAGCAGAGTGCCGCTCTGTGATACAGCATGCAGATGCCTCTCGCTCAAGTGTGAAGCTAATACACGCGCGTGGGTGAATGTGTAGGAACAAACACTCGGAAAGCATCTCAAGTCAAGTGGATGCGTGGGCGCAAGTGCCATACCACATCCCACCACAGACATACACACGGTGCATTCAAGCGACCTCATTAGTATTACCCAGCTGACAGGGCAGAGCACCAACTGAACTAATTTTTATCGATGCCTGTTGTAGACCATTGACCCTCTGAAGTTGCACTCAGCTGCCTGAATTGAGTTTGAGCTCACACGTGAAATTAGACTTTCAAACCCACGCTGGCACTATAGAAAAGATGTTTTTCCACTGGCGATGGAATGACAGAGAATAAATCCACCTCTCATCCATGCCTCAGTGCTGAAAATGTCTGCAGTGTTGCTTTCTTCAACTATTATTCTGACTTGACAAGTGTTAATTAGGAACTTGTTTGTTTGCACATTGAGCTGATATGACTGTAAGGCAGCCATGCGGAAGAATCCAAAGTCTTAAATCTGACGGGATGGAAAGAAACAGTGGCACAGAGTTTAAGTGACTCTGTCAATTTCACTGCGGGCTGAACATTTTGGCTGTCAGACTGACAGGAAATGCCCTAAAAGAATATTTGTTTATATTCTAGTGGAAAAGGTTGCTAGTCACCGTTGGAATTATCGCTCCTGTCAAAGGAAGAAATAGTGTGATGCTGTTAGAAAGCCAAAAAGTCTGTAGAAGGAATAGATTTTGTTGAATAAATTGGTGTTTGCTTTCTGTTTTGTATCAACAGTATATATTGGCTTCGACTGAACATGATACCAATTGATCTATTCCCCTTTAGAAAAGACTGTCAGTTGGTTGGGCCAAGACTTTAGTCAAAATCAACCATTTTAATGAATAACAGATATTGAAAGTAGAGAATACATTTTAACTTGGGTGATCCGCTGACTTTAAATCTAGCACCATTTTTAATTTTATTTGTCAAAATCCAGTCAGCCTCAGCTGTACTTTGTGTGCAGATTAGTTGATGATAGAATGCTAATGTGTTAAACTAAAATGGTGAACAAGCATGAGCTTAACATGAGTAACTCTCTTAACTCAGGCAGGGTCAAACCCACCATATCATCATTTTAGCTCAAAGAAAGATGCTGAAAAATAAAATAAATAAAAAAAGTGGTAGGACATAGATGTCATGCACTCTGCTCACCCCATCAGACAAATCGAGCAGAAACACAATGTCGGTTTGTTGGTGATGGAGCTGTAAAGAAGCTGTTAGAGCAGCGTCTGCCTACACTCATACTGCGGGCATCCACAACTGCCTTTCCCTGCTTGAGCTCAGTTATTACCCAGAATTTGCTGCAAACCCCACAGACGCGAGCGAGAGGAAAAGGCTAAAGTGAGACAAAGTGGGAAATCAAATACAAAAAGTAAAGGTGAGAGAAAAGACAGCAATCTATTTAGATTCAGTGAAATCAACACCTTTCTTCCGAATACCTAATTTCAAGGCTGACTGCCCTAAAATACCCCAATTTTCTCCTCAGAGAGGGCACAGGAATATCAGGTGTAGTGACATCAGTTTGAGCCCGGCTTTGACAGCCCGTCACTTTTAAAGCTATTAGGAAGAGAAGAAGCTGACAGCACCATTGAAGAAAATGTTTTGGTTTCTCGCGTTAACTCATAACAACTCTGAGGACGCCACGTGAGGGAGGGTATGTGGGTACCAAACCCAATTATGCTGGACTTTGCTCACAAAGCTGCACTCTCTTTTCAATGAAAGTTAAAGATAACAAGGGTTCTGATATAACTAACAAGCACTGTCTTTGCTAGGAGGAAAACGTAACTAATAAGAGGTTTCTGACAGCATTTTTAGCAGTGTTTGTCACAGACATGATAAATTGGTGTCTCTGGTTTGAACACCATTTAATTTACTTTAGGTTTTCGAGATGAAACTAAATATTCTAATGGTTAGATAAAGAATAGAGAGCTGACACTGAGCTGATGTGCTCAGAAGAAATCACAGTCACATTAATTTGTGGGAAAAACAAGGAAAAAAAGCCAGAATGTGAGAAGACTGCGTGTTGTATGTGATCATCCACCGACCGTTTTCACCGACCGCACATTAGTGATGCTGTAACTATTGATATTTTTTCTTTTAATGCATGACTGCGTACCATCCAGACATCAAAATTGATGATGATGTGCTCGCTCTGCAGGTGCTACACACTAATTTGTCAGTAGTTGTCATGCACCATTGCACTGAGAAGAACCATTATGTGGTTCATAATCTTTCAAGCAAGGGCTCATTATTTCTCTTAATCCAAGAAGGAGTTTGGTCCCTAGCTACAGTATCTATGGTGTTTTGACATATTTTTCACTCTCATACCGTCTAACTCGGTCGCACGATGACATGACTATATTACATACTATTTATGACAAACCTGTGTTGATGGGTTTGATGGGACAGTATGCAAAGAAATGCTGTCACAATGACACACATCTGTTTAACAGAAACAGTTGAGATGGTCATCACTGACCTTCACATCCTTCAACCTCTCTTTTTCATCATTTTCTGTCTTTCTGCCTTAAGCAGAATTTTCTGTGAGATATAAAGCTCACTGAGGGAAAGGAGGCTGATGAACGGCTGATAGAGCTGGCTTCACCTGAGCTTGGCACAATGTGTCTCCAGGCCCTGGAGTCATTTCAGTGCCTTCCCTGCTTCCGTTCCCCAGTTACAGGAGAGTGGAAAACTCTGAGTGTCAGGGTCTGGTCTGGGATGATGAAACACACACAATCCTATACAACACACACACTGTATCTCCCACACATGCTCTTACTGTACCTGTCTGTCTAGCTTTTCTTTTTCCCCTTACTTTATTCAGCCAGAGCCAATTGTTTTGGCCCTGCAGCCGATAGAGGCTGACCTCCCTTAGCCTTTCATCACGTAGTCAGACAACTGAGTCCGCCTTTACTGCCATTACTCTCCACTCTCCACTCTACCCCTCTCTCTTGGTAAGTTGCTGTTTTTCTTCAACACACTAGAGAAAATGACTTAATGGGCTAAAATTATAGAGGACTTTGTTTCTTGAAAAGGCAAACAACTCGACATGTTATAGCTGGAGAAGTATAATTAATAACACTGATAATGTCCGCATTTTTTTTTTGATTATCAGGTCACGTTTACACATCTGTATATGTGTCTTTTATCTGCACATATCCAGATGTGATTGAGTACCTTTGTTTACACCCTCTGTAGTCACATATCAGTGTGTTCGCTAGCCACATGGAAATCAGGGCTGGCACTAATCCAGAACGTGGTGGTACGATAATTCACAAATATCATTAGGAGAAAAACACTTTAGAAAAACACCACTATTAATTAACAGCTAGCAACAACTATCCACGGACACATGGATGAATCACATTTCAGAGTGAGACAAAAGCTTTGTCTTACTCTCGCCCACACAGATCATTCGCTGGTCAAACCGATCAGGGATCAGATAAATGCTACAATGCCACTGTGTGCCTTTTGAATGATTGTCTGTGTTTAAATTGCTGGAACCACTTTTCTGTCTCAAGTGACAGGAAGAGTGACAGCTAATTTCAATGTTACTTCAGCTGCCATTGTCACAGGGGACAGACCATGCGGAGGCTAGTTTCCCTGTGATGTAGGGGAGGAGTAACCATCACACATGATGGATGCATTTAGGTCTTCTTAACATCTGACTAAACTTTAATCAAATTCTTCAGTATTTAATCTGCCCAAAACACATAAAATGACTAAGGGAAACATGCAATTGTGCGTGCTGGCTCACGGAAAAATGGCTGAGTTAATGGAGATAAACACTAAGTTGTGTTTTTGGCTAAAGATGGATGTTAGATCTGGATGATAGTGAGAAAATGAAACATTGCAAACTGTTTTCTAATAAAATTTTCACAGATTTACAAAACTTTGAGAAACAATGATTAATAAATGTAGTTACAAAGATCAGTTATAGCAAAACAAATAAGATTTTTAAAGACCGTGAAACAAAGAAGACATTTCCAAAGTCTATGCCCCTGTGTTAATTGTTCATTTATCTCTTGTTACATGCTAAATAAGTGCCATAAAACCTAAATATTTGGGTATTTTTACATCAAAAATTTTCTCTGTAAAAAGTAAAACATATTTTTCATGACTCATCCTGAACTTAGAGGTGATTACAGATAGAAATCCAATCAAATGCAGTTTGGAGCGATTAGCTAACCTACCCATTATAAAATAACTTACACTTAGCTGTAGCTAGCAAAGCAATATTCTGATAGGAGTTGTGTGTTTAGATTTCTACTGGCAGAAACCTTGTGGTTGGTTGAGGTCTAATCTGTTCCCCGAACCCTTTATCTTGCACCTCCTGATCTCCAGACATGGATGAGGGAGGTGTGTGTGGAGGTGAGTAGTCCTACATGCATCTTCACATATCTCCATAACTCCATTTGATGTTATGGATTTAAATCCATAACGTCATCATAAATACTTGCCATTAATTAAGATGTTTTGCTTTCCAGATAATATCTAGTTTTATGTCACAATATCCAATTCATATAATTACATTTGAGGTTTTATTCGTCCTGTAAAACTGCTTCCATGTTAAAAAGAATAAAAAACACCAGCACACACAGACACACTCATGTAAGTAAACCAAAGATTGTGCCTAATCAGCTAAAGAAGCATAGGCAGCAGCTTGTCCTATTTGTATTTCCGAGTCCCAGTTGTGTCACACAGACCAATTAGAAGTAATGTCATGCGGCGATATGAGTCAAAGCAACACCAGTAACTAAAGACAAAGTCACCCGGGGGCTACAACTGTTTTTTTTTTTCGCTTCAGTTCTTCAATTCTGAGACAAGGGATAAGGGAAGTCATTACCAAGTGTGTGTGTCTGTAAGGGGTTAGAAGCGAGGGTAGGGGTGATGAAATGCTGCAAAAATCTGGGAAGTTGCTAACAAGCACATTGATTTGAACTTAGTGGGGAACAACTGGAGGAAGAAAGAGACAGAAACCAAGAGCTAAACGAGAGAGGGAACTGAAGACAGAGACAGAAAAAAGAAAGGTGAGAGGAGGCACAACACAAGAGATGAAGAGAGGAGAGGTGTGGTGGAGGAATTATTCAGATCCTGTTATGGCCCATTGTCTTCAGACACATCCCTCTTTTTTATTCCTATTTATACACATCGGTTTAATTGTGGTTTGATTTTCACTGTGATATGTTTGGAAGAGGTTGATCAATGAAGTTTTGAGAAGATACACTTGATGTGTCAAGAATAAATCACATTGTCACAATCGTTTCATGAGAAGAGGTCAAAATATTTTTTGTATCATTAGATTACCTGAAAACTGTTGTAACTACTTAGGACTGCAACTTGGAAAATGCTGTCTCGACTACCTAGATGCCCAAAGTAAAACCTTCACGATGCTTTTGTCCAACAGTTCAAACCTCAAAATGAAAAAAATACAGACATTAAAATATAATATTATAGTGACTGAAAAGCAAAAGCAGCAAATCATGTTGAAACCACCATGACATGTTTTTGCATGAAAAAAGGCTCCATCACTAGAATCGATTAATTTAGTTTGAGCTGTGCTTATAAACTGGCAGTTAGTTTAATTTAGAGGAAAATATATTTCATAAGCTCTATGTCTTAAATCTTAATCTCTAAAGTAACTAAAGCTACCAAATGATTGTTGTAGTGTAAAAAGTACATTTTCCTCTGTAATGTAGTGGACTGACAAATACCTCAAACTTGTACATTACTCGAGTAAATGTACTTAGTTACTAACCAGCACTGGATGCGGTTTCTTTCTGCTAACATAGACAAAATGATGCAGACGGAGAGAAAACTACTTATTTGCACGTTCTAGTTTTTAACAAAGAGACAAGCTGACTTTCCACCAAACACACACACACACACACACACACACACACACACACACACACACACACACACACACACACACACACACACACACACACACACACACACACACACACACACACACACACACACAGCTTCCACAACTGATTAATGTTAATGTGCCACCATTTCTCTTAAAGAGGGATACCTCACAAGTCTCTTTAGGAGTTTCACACACCTCAGCAGGTTCTCTCGA
Source organism: Collichthys lucidus (assembly GCA_004119915.2). Lineage (NCBI taxonomy): Eukaryota > Metazoa > Chordata > Actinopteri > Sciaenidae > Collichthys > Collichthys lucidus. The sequence continues at coordinate 25,640,633 of CM014080.1, read as the reverse complement.
ATAAAGCGATCGGCTACACATTCCCTACATAACTCAAAGTTTGGATATTTTTAATAGGAGACGCTTCTCCCCCGCACTTAAAGCCAAGTGCATAATAATGTTTCGAGTCAGCTGCTTTACAAGTTGTTTCCCCTTAAAACTGCGTGGTTGTTCACTTGTACAACAAAGTCAGAAGCAACAGCAGAGTATTAAAGATTTTTTTATTTTTTCGGAAAAGAAAAAAAAAGAAAAGCATCGATGTAAGGAAAGTGAGAACAGCCTAATTGCCAGGGAGAGGGAAGGAAAGCAAGATCAGGGTTTTAAAGAGGACCCGCGCATGTGTGTGCTGTGTGTGTGTGCGTTCTTATCTGCTTTGGGGAAACTATAATAAGGCAGCTTGTAGTCAGCCTCTGGGAGAGCAGGAGGTGAACCGAGGTCACTGATTCAAGTCTCTCTACAGGCTTCACTTTAATGATGGTGAAAGGTGAGGGAGTCAAGTTTGTGGGGGTGATGTAGGGCGAAGAGACATGCAGAGACGGCGGAAGAAAAGGGTTTATCAGACAAAGCGTCAAACAAGCAGAGCAAGGCAGAAAGACAGTAACACAACACAAGGAGGAGAAGTAGCAAACAGTAACAACAATCCACACATTCATATTCCCATTCACTCGTCACACTTATTCTGTAATAGTTCTGGAAGGAAACATATTCTCTGACATGAAGAGACTAACCCACCCCTCTCACTACAAAGTCTTTGACCTGGTACTTTCAGACTCTTGGTAGTTCCCACACATTTTACACGGTCAGGCCACATTTAATCCTCTGATGTTGAAAAAAAAAACAGATGGAAGCTAGAGATGTAATTGTAATTAAAACAGCTGGAGACACTGTAAGAAAATGGAAGCAAGAGGGAGGGAAGTGTCCACAAAGCTAATGCACAAACAAGGAAGGAGAGCAAAATAAAGAGAAAACAAGTGTTCAACAAGGAGAGTATGAGGACCAATCCGAGAGTAGGCATTACGTAACCTCTGTGGATAGCTTTTTTTTTGCCTTAATCTCTTGGGTTATACAAGCAATTTCTGGGCCAAAGCACTAGATTTATAGCAGTGAGCTTATGCTGAAAACTAGCTTTAGTTCTTTTACAGCCTGCTGTAGTAGTAGATGCACACACATTAGAAAATGTTGGATTCACATATGGAGCCTTTTCTCGAACACTCCTCACACAAGACAGACAGCTACATGCAGAATGTAAGTCCACAGAACAGCTCTACTGACATGGCTTAAGGTTCAAGGCTAACACTCACTGTTCACTGCTTTACAACTAGACACCAGAGGCTCTATAGGGAAATATTGATCCATCCATTATCTATAAGCGCTTATCCTTTGCAGGGTCATGGGGGGGTGGCTTCCAGCTGACATTGGGATAGAAGTAGGGTACACCCTGGACAGGTTGCCAGTTCATCGCAGCATTCAGAAAAAGCCCATAGCCAGCTGGCAGGTTCGAAACCAGGACCGTCTTGCTGTCAGGCAACGGTGCTAACTACTGTACCACTATTAATATTGATAACCTGTCCAAAAGATAAAGCCAATATCTTAACATAAAGATTTAATGACACTGATAAAACTTAAAGTGAAAAAGATTTGTGAACAGATGGATGTTATAGCAACTGTTAACTATTAGTGAAGGTGATGTAAAAAGTCATCTTGGCCACTACAGAGAATCTTTGGATACACTGACTTTCATAATTGCATTCAGTAACTTATTAACTAATAACAGCAACCAGTGGTGCAGGGGGAGCTCAGGGTTGGGTAAAAGTTTAGGTTTAACCCCCCTAATACAGAGTTCCCACACCTTTTTCATGAACAAATTCAAGCACTTTTCAAGCACCTTCAAGCACCAGTTTTTCCATTTTTCCAGCACCTTTAAATAGGTAGCCTACTAGTTGTGTTTGCCATGATGGTCATGGGAAGCGCAGCAGTGCCACTGTATGGCATAATAATATGGGTCTAATTAGCATTATTTCATATGGTGGTAGATTGACTGTTTTGATTTTTAACTAATTGTGAAATTTCAAGCATTTTCAAGCACTTCACCAAAAATTCAAGCATTTTCACAACCTTGAAAACACTGAATTGAAATTCAAGCATTTTCAAGGAATTCAAGCACCCGTGGGAACCCTGCTAATATCATACCAAAGCAGTAACTGAGCTAGTGTCTGACCATTGGTGAAATTTTATGCACCAGAGGGGCACTCACGCTACTCTGTGGCTAACCATGAGTGCTGCAGGTGTGCATCAAGTGCCCCCAGAAGGGTGCTTTGGGGCCCACTAGATTAGCAGGTGGGCTCTCAGGTGTACTTCTAGTATGTCAGGGTATATATGTAGATTGTATGCAGCTTTTACTCTAATCCCCACTATAACGTCTAAATTCCCGATATAAATGAGCTTATATTGAGGAAAATTAATTGAAAATAAAAGTTAAATTGGGCATGAGCAGGAGCCGTGCAAACTATAGCATGGCATTTTATTCTGGCTATTATGCAAAGTTCACTGATTCATGTAGTCTTTGCTTGTAGTATAAACTGCTGTAAATGTGTTTTCTTGTCATTTGGAGAGATGTGACAGCAGTTCAAATTCCTTCTTCCATCCTTGGTGATGATTGGCTGAGCCGAGAACCCATTATAATATACTGTGCATACACACACCTGTGACTTCATTATATCTCTATGAATGAACAAATAGTTGCAAAATGTTGGATTGTATGTTTCTATGTAATGGAGAGAAGTTTGCAACATTATCAAAAAAAAAGATGCAAGCAAAAGAAACAAAGAGAGCGAGGAACACCAGAACAAAAAGCCCCTCACACATCTGGAGTAGAAGGCTGGAAGGAATGTGCATCCCTGTTGTGTCTGTCTAGTCATGTCATCTAATTATCAGCACATCTTATCCTTCTTGTTTTCTTCTACTATATTGGAGGTGTTGATTGACTGCTACTCTGTGTCTCTCCACCTCCAACACCAAAAACTCATTACTCGCAGTTGGGATGAGACTATGAAACTTGACACCTCAAGTTAGAGGAAGAGATGGAGAGGGAGCACGTGAGATGGCAAAATAGTCTGAACATTTCAAAAGGTGTGAGGACTTCGGTTCAGTTTTAAATGGGTAATTATGGAACTTGGAAAACACGAGGAATAGCATTATAATGGAAAAATCTGTTTCCCCAATGTTGGCCAAATATGCTCATATATAATTCTGCTTGTTTACCATAAGGAACACTACAGTATACAAAACTTATTTACAAGAAGTGACAGAAAAATCACAATCCATTCGTGCCTATTGGACTGAAGGCACCCTTCAGTGGAGAAAGACCAAATAAAAACCAACAAAACACAGATGTTAAGAAAGAACCAGATCAAATCTGATGGATTTATTATTAACACAAAAGCAGCTTCTGTGTAAGCGTCCATGAATACGTGATTAGAACTAGTTAATAGGATACATTGTTAAAAATATGTATAGTTATTCCAATCAGCCACACTAGAGTACAAAGACAAAGTTTGTTTATGGATCTTTTATCTTTCAGTATTACTGAACTCTCTATACATCTTTTTTATAGGAGTGACAGGATCAGGCAGAAAGGTGCTGACCACTCACCTTCACATTGACAGCAGCAGCACTCACTGATCTGGACCCTTGAGTGTGTAATGTAGAGCAGGAGGAGCCCTGTCTTTTCTCCCTCCAACACTAATACATCTTAGGTGCCACGCCAATCTAATTGGCACCGAAATCAGCTTCATTTCCATCAAACTACTCGGTTAGGCCACGCTGTGAGAACTGCACACTCAGCAGAAACAAGGAGATGCAAAAAGTCTGTAGTGAATTAAGTCAGGTTTGTGTGCAAGTAAAATTTCTGCTTTGTGCAGGCAATGAAGGACAGTCGGACTCAAAACAAAGAGGTGGCATTTATCAGTAAGCCTTCCATAAAATAAATAAAAAAGCAATGCAAAGAACTTATGATTTGCATATTTCAATAACAAGAGTCCCCTCCCCGACTCCACAGATGTCAACTCAGCACTTTGCTGTACTCCACTTTCTACCCTCAGGCTTCTCCATACACATTTTTTCATCATCCATCCACCCACACAGTGGCAGCCTTGGGACAGAGATATGTCTCTACTCACAGACAACATTGGAGATTATAAGTGAATGAATCCGTATCATTGGGACCTACAGCCAGAACAACAAAACAAGAATCAACTTTAGAATTCAGTTTAATTCAGTATTTATCCATATAAGTGTATTACATCTTGAGTTAAATCAATAGCACTTGTTTTTGTCCATATGCTCTGGTTCAATTTCACGCTCAGCTATCGCTTGTGGGCCACAGTGTGTTCGTGAGTTCCTACAGTATGTGATCTCTAGTGAATAAATTCCAGTAACCTGACCGTAAGGTTGATTGAAAACTACAAATAGGGGCGTTTGTTATAGTCCGTACAGAGTGGACCAAATCATCCCCTCAGTGGCCAATTACAGCCAGCCTCTGCTTCCCCCTCAGCCAATTACAACCCTTAGATATGGCCATGAGAGCAATGTATCACAGGACATGTACGCACACACACACACACACACACACACACACACACACACACGCACACACACTATTGTGAAGTTGTGGAGGTGTTTGGACCCTGGGCACTTTTTGTTCAGTTTTGTTCTAGCGTTGGTCAGTGTTGCCCAGAGAAAAACAAAGAAAACTTTCTAAATCTGTGTTTGGACTCAGCTAAGCAGCCTCTTCGGGACAATTGTTGTCTGTCCGCCTGAATCCAGATTGTCAGAACATTTGTTTGTACTTTTGTCAGTGTGTCTGGTTATGTCTTTGTCTGTCTGTCTGTCTGTCTGTCTGTCTGTCTGTCTGTCTGTCTGTCTGTCTGTCTGTCTGTCTGTCTGTCTGTCTGTCTGTCTGCCTGGTCTCAACTCCAGAATTTGAAAGTACTTTTGCATATTGGTGAGGACAGAGGGAATAAAGGGAGAAGTGCGATATGTCTACAAAAATGCACAATATTGAGAAGTGTAAGAAAGTCAAATGGAAACATAAATGTAGTGAAGTTACTTTGAAACATGTTTTAAAGGACTTAACATATAAGAATATATAAAATAATGTATAGAAGGATATTTTTCTGTCACTATACTTCTTACTGTACCTCTGTACCACAATAAATTTACATCAGCAGCAACAATGAAATCAACATCTGTGTTGATATCATGAGTCCTCTAACATTTCTCAAAGGTGATAGTGATATTTTGTGTGAAATGTTTACTGTACACTACTCAATGCGTGATCGCTATGTCTTCCTCCTGTACTTGTTGTTTACTGACAAAACACAATCGTTGTATTTGCATGACATGATGTGAATATACACAAGACCATATGGTGAGAGAATACTTTATCTAAGCATGATAATACTCTATACTGTGTCTGATCTAATTCTTTCTCAAACAATGTTTTCATCCTGTGTATTTCACAGTGCCAACAAACAAAAGATCAATACTCATGCTTTCCAATAGGTGGATAGATCAATCTAGTCCACCAGTCTCTGTCTAATAGCTAAAAACAGTGTATTCTCCTTCAAGCAGTGCCACTTTGCTCTGGTTTATTTTATTATAAATGGTTAAACTGAACGAACACTTTGCAACATTATATGACCAAATATACCATGTAAGGTAACTGCAAGAGTTGATGATTGTGATTATGGCGAGCCAGGCAAGATGAGAGGTACAGGAAAGGAAATCACATCATTTTTATTTTTATAGTACTGTAGAACTCCATGACAACCAAACTGCATTATCACCTTAGTTCAACCTTTCTTTTCTTTGTCTTTCTGAAAGCAGGGACCAAGGGAAATGAAAGGTGTGAACAAAAAAAAGTGACACATCAACAAAAAACGATTAGACACACTGCATAACCTTTCTATGTTCCACTTTCCTGCAGCAAACATCACCAGACAAAGTTGATGTGCTATTTCTCACACCGGTGTTTCTAACAGAACTGAGTCGGGATTTGAATGCAGGTTGAAGAATGATAAGAGCGCTTTCCAGAGTAATCCAAAGGTAAAAGCTATTTTTCCTCTCAAACCCATTTCATGTGGGCATGGTGAACAAAATAATTCTTCACGCCGGTATGGTGGATTATACTGCTCGGTCCAAAAGAAGAAAAAAAAGAAAATCACATCCCAAGACCAAATTTTAAATGGGGGTCCCGAAACACTTCTGTGACACCTACACAGTAAAAACGATCCTGCCATCCATTTCAAGTCTGACACCTGAACGCAGCCCTGTGGATGTCCCTGCCATCTCTAAACTCGTTTTTAAAGCATAAAATGCCTCTAGATTTCCCCACTCCCTCCTGCTCCCTGCAGAGGTGTTATATGTCTACAAAATGACTGCCAAAGGCTTGGGGTCAATATAATACTTCTTCTATGATTTGTGGGAGTTGTCGCAGGCATTGCACAGTGTAAAACAGCACAGTGGGGTCTCTGTAGACATCATTATATTGATCTATACGCTATACGTGTGTCATCATGGTGATCAACGATGGCAGAAAGACAAAGACTATTGGCCCAATCAAGGCTGAACAAAGACGTCGGCCATCTGCACTACAATTCGGTTGTCTCCGCAAACTCATACCTATTCATAATTCTACTGTTCAACATTAGCCATCCATCTTCAGGGAGCCTGACAACCTGTGTGATTTATTCAGTCTCGGCAATGAAGTAGATATTGCGCAGACTGGACAGAACAAGCCTGAGGGATCGCTTCCAACAGGGTGGATTTACATCCATCCACCCGTCTGTGTGTGTGTGTGTGTGTGTGTGTGTTGGCTCTACAGCTGTATCCGTCAGCAGAAACATGCAAGCGTGCTGACGCAGGGGATAAAACGCCGCACACAAATGCCGCGACACTGACAGGAAGATGTGGAGTGTGTCAATACGGGATCAATACAGCCACAAATAAATCAACAGGACCTTAGAGCCCTCACACCTGATCTTTGGGTTAAGTAAGAGTGGGGGAGTAGCTAAAGAACAAGTTACTGACGTTGCATATCTTACATATTTTGAGCACATAAGTGTTTCACATTAGCATAATAGGAGGGTTGTAGAAGGTCATCGGTATTTTGTCACAGCTGTCATTGGGGGTCGTTTTGTGGCAGACATTTTGTACCCTTCCTAATAAACATGTTAAATGTTTCAACTGTGGATGAGACGAGTAATTTATACAGCAAATAAAACATGTAGGTGTTAGAAAGGGCCAGACTCTGGTTCAAGTAATCAAACTGTTTACTCAGAGCCTCAACCCTGCCGATCAATAACCTCTCTCTCTTTTCAAAGCAAACATGTTTCCTTGTCTGGATGATCCCAATATCGACGCGATGCAGCCGGTTAACTGGAGAAATGTCACCTACTGGCTTCTCTAAATATCAGTTCAAATAGCAATTCCTTCGAGTTTTCAGCTGTGCCAGTATCTTTCACTCATACATTCACGGTTTGGTCTTTTCTGCAGAGAGGCAAATGCTGATTCACTGAAGGGGAGAGATCATGGTAATGATGACACTTTAACATACACAGTAACTCACCCCTGTAGCTCCTTGACAGACATGGATATCTTGAGGTTATGTCCCAAAACATGGAGGGCAGTGAGGATGTCAGCCCACTGGACCATTTCTCCAAGAGGACCCCCCTTCAGCACTTTGGGGCTGAAAACATCTCCTGACTCTTCTGTCAGGAAACCCACATGGACCAGGATCTGAAGGAGGATGGAGACACATAGCGGCAAAGAGTTAAAAAAAAAAGGAAAATTAAATCAAATATAAATAAAACTTGAAAAGAATATTGACAGCAAATAATACAGCGTTTGTTGATTAAATATTCAACCAGGCTACTTTTCATCTCCCTAAGTCTCTACCTGATATGATTTATATGATTTATTGCAAATAATTGGTAAGTACTAATCTGGGAATATGGTGCATTTGCTACAATGAAGTCCAATGGAATGAAAACACAAGCAGAATGATGATATTAACCACTTTATTTTATAAAACCTAAAATGTCACAAATAATCTCTTAAAAACTAATAATTTCTACAATTACTTTCAACAACAAGTAAAAGCTGAAAGAGGCATGAAGACGCTTCAAAAAATAATTCGCTAACATTAACAAAACCTCTCCCAATACAATTTACTAATCCTTAATGATGCCTCGCTTCTAAGCAGGCCTTGCTTGAACTGAACAAGGCAGTAGCTCTCCCTTACATATGTGTTGTTTGTGATGCAGTAATGTGCATACAGTGCATGTAATGTATACTGTGTATATCATGAAGCGCCTTTAATTTAAATCAGATTTGCATTGTATTGTTTATATATCTGTGCATACTGTGTAAGCTAAGCTCCTTGAAAGTGAAGCTTCGACAGTGCAAACTCTTTTAATGAGTTTGAGGATTAGAATCATTAGACTTTCAGACTATCCCAAAAGAAAATGATGGAAACTGAAAAGTAATTCTTTGAAAATCCCCAACTAATTATCTCCTCATGCTCCAGTGAAATAGCATGTAGAAATCCATCATAATGGACTGTCCAACTCATTTCACATGCACTATAAAGGCTACACCTAATTCCTGGGCACCCGGCGGGACAAAAATCGCGCTTTGTTTTGAAACATCATGTAACACATGTGAAAGCATTAGCACAGTTTACATGTTGTGCTATCTTACAACGAAATGACAGGATACGGCATGCGTGTCCACCTAGCTGCCGCATAATCAGTGCAACCCACCGAGAAATGAGCAACACGTTGCCTTTCACAGTGGATTAGACACAGCCATGTCCAAACGTTGCTCTGCTGAGTAATCCTGATTAACTAATGCTGCAAGAACACCTCCGTGCAACATGCATAATGAGCTTAAAACCAGCTGTGCTGAGTTTGGCAGAAAGTTTTGATGGTGACTACGTCACTATCACTATCACGCTATGTCTCTCTCTATGCCTGTATATAAGTGAATGTTGCCTGTACCTTCACAGCTCTGAGCTGCATACGTAATGATTACAAGCTTTTAAGAGCTTTTTAGAAGTGTGCTCTCTTGCCCTGTCCATCATGCTACATTAGTAACAATGAACTAATGTACACATACTGCTCCTACACGCTTTATGATCCTGCAAAAGATTACGTCATAAGACTCTTATTTTGTATTCTGTATTTTTCTGAAGTTGAACATCACCAGTGTGAGTATCTCATCTTTAATAATTTAATACAGTTAAAATAGTGATAGGAGGTTCTTTTGCATTGTAGCTATACACATCTACTGCTTAACCCATTCCACTGATGTCCAACATGTGTGTCTGGTATTGGACAATGGTTTGTATGCAGCAGAGTCGAGCTCTCACTCCAGCTGGTGTGAAAAATCCCCTGATTTAATAAGACTGCTCTATTAACTTCTGCTTCATAAAAAAAGATAAGTGAAATTTAATTACAGCTTGGGTGGCAGATGGCAAGAGTGAGAATTCATGGCGCCAGTGCTATTCACTCTCTTGGCTTGGTGGTGGCTGCGGTCCTGGTGAGGGTGTATCACACAAACACTGGCAACCACGCAGAAGTGGAGGCAGAAGGAGGCAAATTTCACATACTGGCAGTGGCACAGCAGCGCTGCTAAATAAATAGGAGAAATATCACGCAGTGGCAGCAGAGCTGAATAACTGTGTATTGGAGTCTATAAAACTGGCATCCACACTGACACGAGTTATTAGGGAGAGAGGTAAGGGTGCTTTACCAAATCTGGCAACTTGCAGCGATGATCTAGACTGCTGAGGAGAGATTTCACTTTCTCTCTAATAGGCAGTAACCGGAGTTCAATAAAACATATCAGGACAACGCTGGAAAAGTAACCTTTACATCGCAGAATGATAATCAATAGTTAAAGTGGAGAGAAGAGAGGAACTCGGGTGGGTGGTTCTCACTTTGTTTCAGGCGGATCGGCGCCAACACACTCTCGCATGTTTGCTCACACACTAGCTTGAAAATGAAGCCGAACGGGTGGAAAAGCCACATGATGGGAAACCGACAATAGAGGGAGTAAGTCTGAAGCTAAAGCTGTGCTTCCTCATAAACTCCTGTATCACGGCCAGCTGCCTCCCCCAGGAATCTAATCACACACGAGAGAGTGGAACTCTTTATACAGTGGACTTATGGTACTCCCAGATGGTGTGTGTCTGTGTGTCTGTGCGTATGAGTGTCGATTGATTTGGAATTTTGTTTGTTTTTGTTTGTTTGCGCTCATTTGTTTCACACAGACATACATCAATGAACTCTGTGTGCGTGCGGATGTTCGTGTGTGTTTATGGATGCTCGCTCGCTCGTTCGTCGCAAGCTCGAGGGATTCTCAAAAGGATCTGAAGCCGCTCTCTACTGTTAACGTCCCCTGGGGATTGAACACAAAGCCCTGCCAAACCTGCTGAGACAGACATGGAAGTACAATAACACTGCATTCATGCTCAAATCTCTCACTCGCCCTTACAATGCCCTGTCTGTTGGAGCGTGTGTTCACGCACCACCCTTCAAATCGAGGTTTTATCACAACACCGTCCAACTTCTGATTTGTTTTTTTATTGTATAACTGGGATGAGCTGCAGAGACGTTCTCTTTCATATGACAATGTAAGGGAGGATTTATGTAATATGAGTGTGTGTCTTGGTAAAACCCTTGAAAAGTCTTTGGTGCGTACATATGAGAGCACAGTGCCTCTCAAGTATGTTGTAGCACTCCATTGCTCTGCCCTGCTCCACACTCATCACCAACAGACTAACGACAAAAGAATGCTAATGCTCATTTCAGCAGCTCTCATGCGGTTATTGCATGAATGCATGTGTGTGCGTGTGTGTGTGTGTGTGTGTGTGTGTGTGTGTGTGTGTGTGTGTGTGTGTGCGTGTGTGTGTGTGTGTGTGTGTGTGTGTGTGTGTGTGACCCTGTTCGCTCATGCACTGTGGCCCCTCATGAAGGTTGCAGCTGTCCGATGGAAGGCCACGGGTGGCAACACAAGCTGGCACTGCCAAGCGCAACTACTCTACCCTTACTTTCACCTTCTCCGTCATCCTCCTTTTACACATCCTCAGACTCCTTTCCCCTCTTTATTTCTCCTCACGTCTCTCCTCCTTGTCGTTATATTCCTCCTGTCACCCCTCACTTTTACTTTTTTCTTACCGACCCCGCCTCCTCACCTCACTCTCTATATCCTATTAGTCTCCTCCGCTGTCTACACTTCATCAGTCAGAGGTCAATGGACTCTCGAGAGGGCAGACACAGGAAAAAAGGGAAATTACTTTAAGAGTTTGGCATATGCTGACAAACACGCTAAATTTGCATATTTAACTAACACCAAGAAGGCACAGATGCAAATTATTCACCCGCTGAGACACTTGAACTAAGACCAGACAGGCAGTGAATTCACTGCGGCAGGTTAACATGATAAGGTCAGTGTCTCTGATCTGTACTATTGTCTCCTAAAAACATTTCCATTTTAACAGGGCAAAGCTGAATATGTCTCCTTTGATGTCTGGTAAAAAGAGAACAGCAATTTGTTATACACAAAATGTTCCATCAGCGACGTTATAATGGCTTAATGGGTTGACCCAGGCTTTTCATTAAAGTTGATAACGGCACTGAAAATAAAAAAAATAAATAAAATAAATGAGTTCTCTTAAATGTCTAACAGCTTTGAAAGGGAAGTGCAGGTTGGCTGTATTCTTTCTGAACTCCACAAGCACAGAGGACATGGGCAGATTAGTCACAAAATAAAAGAGTTCCAAGAATATCTAAGGCAGGCTTCTACCTCATCGCTCACCGCGATGCTCTGCATGCAAAATCCCTCAAATTTATATCACTGTAGAAATTTTCCTCTGCTGTGAATCTCAAAAACCTTCAAAATTGCATTTCAACTTTCCAGTCACTCATATGTATGCGCACACACACACACACACACACACCACACACACACCACACACACACACACACACCACACACACACACACACACCACACACACACGCACACACACACACACACACTTTCCCATTTCCTGTACTCGTGCCTGCCACAGACAGTAAAAAGGAATCATCTCGCTCTATTCTCTCATTTTCCACTCGATCTTTTCCATCCGTTCGCTCCCCACACTCACCTCTCTGCTCTGCTCATTTATTCTTTTTCCGAGTAAACATCCACCCTGCTTACAATCAAAGAGAAAGCCAAACAAGGAAATAGAACCGAATCAACAGAGCCCCACTGGAATTATAAAGACTGCACACTCTAGCAGAAAGCTAGAATTGCTATTGGAAACGAGGGATTTTGTCAAAGGCAGAGGTTAGAAGAGTGCAAGGCCATAGTCAATTCAGATCAGATAATGTTTCTTTTTTATTCTCTTGAGTCGGAGTTAATTAAAATCAAACAGTGTTCTCCTTCTCAATGTTAAAGTGAGTGCTCTTTTTAAAGTGTAAATGAAACTGAATCTTCGGACAAAATGGTGAATTTCACTGGCACAGACAGAGATTTCATTTCAAAATCAAATGTACGCCATTCTGCCTCTTCATATGTATTACTGTGATATCCAATTAGCAGTCATGCACACATCTCTACGGCCGTTTCTAATTATTATGATCAACAGCTTTTGACAGCCAGTGAACTCTTACCAATACTAGGACATCTGCTGTTGAGATAGCAGCAGCACGTTGTA